>JADRCD010039066.1:0-16685 GCA_019843815.1 Montemys delectorum | reverse complement strand
CTCGCCTCTGTAGGACTTGGCTCAGCATCTTGATTATTTCCCTTTCATCTTTTGTATGGCACTTCCTCTCAATTAAGACAGAACATCAGTCTCTTAGCAGAGATTCTGCAACACAGTAAACACACTGCTGTTATCAGTAGCAAGTGGGATGGGGTGGAGGAAAAGAAAAGAGAAAAGGAAAGGAGCGAGGAATGAGGGGCATAAATGGGGCCGGGCATGTTGCTGGCACTGCAGAGCTTGGGACAGATTTCAATACCAAGAGGCCTGGTGAACATGCCACACCTGCAGGCCCTGAGGACTCGTTTGGAATCTTTGTATAGGTGTTGTTGAAACACATAAGACGGTGCAGCGAAGCGGGGATGGGCTTTCCAAAGCCAGGGAAGTAGAACAAGACTGAAACTACAGATGGTGTTTAGACACTTTACGGGATGGCCGTGTAATAGTATATGCATAGCCACTGGCATTTTCCTAAGAACTTGTAAGAACATGGCGGCAGGGGTGGTGTGTGGTTCTGGCAATTAGTCACTTCCTTGTGATTTTCATTTTCATGAAATGCCACTTCTCATTCAAAGTTTAAAATCGTGTGTTCAAACTCATTGTTCCCAGGTAGCAAGAAAAAGTGTTAACAGGCCAAACGAGCAGACGCAATACGGCAAGCGACCGGTGGCGTGTCTGAGTCAGATACTGAGTGTAGGCAGTAATGGGAATCTTACTGCAGAGAGGAGGGCTAGTGGCTGGACTTTCTTTTTCCGTAACGTTTAAGATGGAGATATGAAGGCAAATTCCCAAGATTAGGGTCTTGCTTCTGTTGTTGCTGTAAGTGGTGGTGGTTTTGTTCGTCCGGACCGATAGGATGTTAGGTAGGCCTTGGCTCTGCCTCCCACACACAGGGAAGACGGGAAAGCACAAGTCGCTCAAGCTTTTTAGGAAGTGTTTTGTTAAAACCACGGCTTTAGCTATAGGAAACTGTACTGGCTAGTTTTGTGTGTCAACTTGACACAGGCTGGAGTTATCACAGAGAAGGGAGCTTCAGTTGGGGAAGTGCCTCCATGAGATCCAGCTGTGGGGCATTTTCTCAATCAGTGATCAAGGGGGAAGAGCCCCTTGTAGGTGGTGCCATCCCTGGGCTGGAAGTCTTGGGGTCTATAAGAGAGCAGGCTGAGCAGGCCAGGAGAAGCAAGCCAGTAAGAAACATCACTCCATGGCCTCTGCATCAGCTCCTGCTTCCTGACCTGCTTGAGTTCCAGTCCTGACTTCCTCTGGTGATCAACAGCCATGTGGAAGTAAGCTGGATAAACCCTTTCCTCCCCAACTTGCTTCTTGGTCATGATGTTTGTGCAGGAATAGAAACCCTGACTAAGACAGAAACCAAAGGAGGAACCCTGATATCTGGGAGATCCGACGAGCCTTGTGCGGAGAAGGTGAAGGCCCAGCTAACAGTGTATTGTTAGCATGGAGTCCATGTCAAGGACCCCAGTGTCACACCCCTGGAGTGACAAAGTCTACCCCAGGTGAGGTTCACAGGGATGACAAGACTTTCCTCTGTTCCCAGAACTAGTGAGGAGCGACTGGGCTTTAGTTAAAACCAGAGTATGCAGAAACGGTCAACCATGGCTTCCTCCATCTGGATGTGTGCAACCTGAGGCTGCTGCCTCTCAGAGGCCTCCTCCGGGGCAGTGAGCTCCTTCCCTTGGTGATACACATAATGAACTTTCTGGGTGTTCGATTCTATCATAGGTGCCCCCACACGGCTTTTCTCTATGTGTCTGTTATTTCTTCATCCCTGTGTCCCCTGAGTCATGTTTCCAGGGCCAAGTTGTGCAGAACACAGCAGAGCCGGGTATTTGGAACAAACCCAGTGCGTCTAAATTTCAAATAAAGTGTAGCCTTCTATACGGAATGTGTAGTTTATTATGCTTATAATAGTCGTGGGGAGGAGGATAGATGGATGTGTATTGCAGAAAACTACTAACATTTTTTGTTCTCTTAACTAAAGAGGATTTTCAGCACAGGAGTTGGCTCAAGCACCCACATAAAAGCTCTTGTAACCCTAGTGCTGGGAGACGAAGACAGAAGACTCCCGGGGCCCACTGGCCGGCCAGCCTTTGCAATTATCCTGTCTTCAGAAGATTAAGAGCATGACAGATCACGAGGGCTGATGTCAGTGTCTGGCTGTCATGTACACATACATGTAGAGCTAGCACATCTGTGCCCACACATACGAGAACACTTGGTTTACCCAAGAATAATTATTTGCTGCTTTGTTTTGGCCCGAGATTAAAGTAACTTGGAGGAGATGTCATCAAAGCTAGAGTTAACCTGGAAGGCATGACCTGTTTATGTGTCCTCAATGTCCACTCTTCCTACGCCCCCACCTTCAGGGCTTACCAGGTGCCTCCAACATTCACATCATCCAGTGTTTTTAGCTTGTTTTATTTGAATTTTTATCCTCTGTTTTAATGATGGAAGCAATCACAGCTTCCTCAGTTTTACTGGGTACAAGATATTAAGCCAGAAGCAGGCCTGGCCTTGCAATTCCTGGTTTTCCTTCAGTCTGTGTTGATCTTGCTTGCCAAAGGACTGACTGATTTTAGACTCTCCTAGGAAGCCTTTGGGCATGTCTGTGAAGGCACTTCCAGATGGATTTAACTAAATGGAAGACCAACGCTAGATATGTGGAGCTCTGTTCCCCACTCCCTGGGGTGGAGTCCCACACTCTGTAAAAATGTTAGCACCAGCATTTAAATACCCCTCCTCCGCTTCCTTGAGCACCAGCATTTAGATACTCCCCACCCCACTTCCTTGAGCACCAACATTTAGATACCCCCCACCCTGCTTCCTTGAGCACCAGCATTTAGATACCCTCTGCTTCCTCACCATGACTCTATCAGCTGTCCTAGGTTCCCAACACCTTGCTAGAGCTGCTCCTCTAGCACTTTCTCTGTCATGACAGATTATCCTCTCAGACTGTCAGTATAATAAACCATGTCCTTCCTTAAACTATTCTCACCAGGTATTTTATCCAAGTAATAAGAAAAGTAACTAATACAACTGTATCTAATACTTCCTGTTGGTTTCACCTTGTCTCTGACCACGAATCCTATTTTGTATGGTGAACATATATTTGTTGAAGCTAAGCCTCCCTATTTTCAAGGACCTGTACTGATGAGACAGAAGGGGCCAGGAATAAATGAAATGCCCCAAGGTACTCTGGCCTGCCGAGAAATGTTACTACTTTTTACTAATACCTCAAATTCCTCCTGTACCCAGAATGTTCTGACCTATTCTGGAAGCTGGGGTAAATATGTGACTATTCTTCTAACCATCTGGAGCCAATGGGCATTCACATCCCAGCTATAAGTACAACCTATACAATGGTGCCTGCTCTCCAAGGTCCTGTTGGAGAATCCTCTATATATACTTTAGTTTCCTCAAGACTTTTTTTAATTTCATTTTCAAGGACTGTTTGCCCAATAAGAAATCACCACATGTGGTCATTTAAACATAAACTGAAATTAAATGATGCTTAAGACTCCAATTTAAGACTTTTTAGTAAAATAGAACTGGAGAGTCTCATATTAAATGAGACTACAATGGTTTAGAAGACAAATATCACCTATGGGTCTTAGCTTCTGACTGTTTGTTACACATGAGTGTGTCTGTGGGGATGGGTGTGGGTATAAGTCATGAAGCTAGGAGTCAGGCCCACAAGAGGAGGGAACAGGGACTTAGGGACGAGGCAGGGGTAATAAAGCACATGCAGTATGAACGTGGAGAGAGGAACGCTTGGGGAGAAGAGGAGACAGGGAGATGAGGAAAAGGAGTTGGGGTGGGGGCAGGGGGACCAACCAAAGCAAAGCGTGGGTGCAGATGTCCTGAAGGAACTGGTTACCTTGTGCTCTGATTGAAAGTAGGAATGAGGCAGCTCCCCTAGGCCAAGGCCTCACAGGCTTCTAGATTCTTCATAGGACCTTGTCACTCACTGTCACCAAGGCTACAAACATCAAGTCCAGATTGTGTCTCCTGATGCTTTGGCATCTGCTGTCTCACAGGAAGGAGAGCTTTCGAGGGAGAGCTGTCTCCAGCCCTTTCTGGTACAAGCTCAATTCTTATCTTCATTAATAACAATGCTCTCTCTCTGTTCTTGAACACTCGTCTGACAAGAAACGCACGAGGTTGTTCTTAGATAATCAGAAGTGTTTTAAAGGCATGAAACACCCAGGCATTAAATACATCAGTGGATAAAACGACTTCCTGTCTCAAAAATGTAAGTTTATTTAATATATTTAAAACATTAAACTCCAGTCTAGCTCTATACACATTATCATCACCTGTGGGTCTTAGCTTCCACAATAGAAAGTCCTGCTGGGATGTAGAGAGCCCTAAAGATGTCGACGGCTGGCGGAGAGCTTTGAGATAAACAACACCTGATTTGGCTTGTAGGTTGTGCTTCTGAGTGGCATGATCTTCCCCGGCCTATGGGGAGATGACACGTGGCATGAGTTCATGGGCTCCTACTAGGATATAAGCTGTGCCCGGGTAGGGATCTCGGGCTCACCTCCACACAATGCTGCTTGTAAAGTATCCTGAGTAAACCGCTAAGAGAAGGAACCGGTTGTGTCGTGTCTTAATTCCTGTTGGGCAGGGTTGGCGCGGCACACTGGGACTTTCATGGAAAAGGATCCTGAGATCTATAATGAGAATCAGCTCTCTGCACAGCTGAGCAACTATACCCCTGGACAACTATTTTCAGCCACAGCTGGCCTCAGTGATAATGACAGCTATTATGAGATGCTACTCTACAGAGTGACTGCAACTAGGTGTGTGGTTATCTATTGTGCTGAAACAGGAGTAAAAATAATTTTACAGTCTCCCTTCCCCAGCCCCGAAGATCATACTGACGTTTTAGTGAATGATAAAGAATTTGGCACTGGTCCCACCTTCTCTAAATTCTTAGAATTTAATTTAAATTCTAAATGTTGTTGATAGTTTATGCTAGTAAGATGTCTCTGGACAGACTGAGAAGGATGGCTAGAGTGGTCCTATGATGAGAATGTTGGAGTTCTGAGGCATGTATTGTCAGCCAGACATCTGTGAAGCCAGGAGGACTACCGCTAGTCACATGACCAACAATCAACTCCAGCATGTCTCTGTGATAAATCTCTCTTCAGAATCATGGGCGAGCCTTCCTGGATAACATTTCTCTGTATGGTCTTGCATCTATGTGCCTGGAGGATGGTGCATCTTGACTCCACTTAGAGAGGATATGCAAGTTCACACCTAGAGACCATCATTCAAGTCCTTCCTGATGTGTCTTGTCTTCTGACTGGTCTTAATTTTTATCTTTCCCCTTCTCCTCTCTAAAAAAAAATTAAAGGTGATGTCTATTATATTATTATAAACTATATATACATATATATACACATATATCTTGCATTAGTTACTTTTCTCTTCTCTGTGACAAAATTCCTACCAAAAGAAAGCTTGCTGTTGTACAAGGCACCATTTGCTATGGAGAGAAAGACGTGGCAGACACATGTTGCTGGGACTCCTTGTCTCCGGAAGCAGAGAGCACACAGGAAGAGAGGCAGGCCTACAACCAGTGACCTACTTTGTCCAGTGAAGTTCCATCTCCTAGACTTAAAGGTTTCACAACTTTCAAAGACTCACCACCAGGCAGGAGCCAAAGGATCAAACACATGGGCAAGGAGTGGAGGGGTGAGGGAGTGGGGAGTGGGTGGTTGGCATAGGGAGTCATTTTACATTTTGTCTGCATTGCAGCTGGAGTGTAACTACAATGCTTTTCTGAATTATGTGTCACTAGTGATTTTTCAAACTGAAGATATAGTGAGAATCCTTGAGTATGGAGCCAACTTCTCCAGAAGTTCAGGAGACCTTGAAACCCATTTTGCTGAGACTCTGAAGTGAGGAGAGTTATGTAGAGCCTTGTGCCCTTCATATATGAGCATGGCTCAGTTGCACGTGGTCAGTGTCAGAACTGCCTTGCCCTCGCTCCTGAAGGCTGCTTCCATTTGATCTGGTGGCTAGAGGCTGGAAAATGTCATAATCCTTTCTGCTGCCATCTGTCACAGATCATCCCAGTTGGGCATGGAGGTCCCTGGGACGAGGGTCCTTGAGACTAGGTGGGTAAGGATTCGGCTGTGACAAACAGAAACAAACACAGGCAGTTTGAATCTGAGTGTATTTTGTAGCTCCCAAACAAGGGTTTTTATGTATAAAGAAACAAGTATTACAACTCTGAAAGTTTGTGTTTAGTAAAGCAGTGAAATAGCATGGATATTGTAATAATCATTTGGCACAGTAAAATACAAAAATCATCTAAAGCTAGTAGCAAATTTTTAAGAACAAATTAATAAACTTTTATGATCAGTTACTGTTTAACATCTAGTACCTGATTTTTTGTAAATCTTTAAAGCATAAATTTAAATTGTTTTATTTTTTTTATTTAAGGCTGTTTGTTTGTTTTCTTTGAGACAGGGTTTCTCTGTATAGCCCTGGCTGTCCTGGAACTCACTCTGTAGACCAGGCTGGCCTCAAACTCAGAAATCTGCCTCCCTCTGCCTCCCAAGTGCTGGGATTAAAGGCGTGCGCCACCACCGCCCGGCTAGTTAAGGCTTTTTAAAACAATATATTAAAGCCTACTTCTGATAACACATGGGTAGCCATATAAAATTTTATTGTTGGTAAAGTTTTTATTTATTAATACTATCTTATATATGATTTATAAAGTAAAATGTTGGTTTTCCCAGAGATAAGGTCATGGTTAGTGACCATCTCAAGGGATGGTGTCTTACCCACTATTTTCTCTTAAGATCTTAGCGTAGGCTACCAGGAACATCATGTATATAGGAAAAGGAATAAACAAGATAAAACTGATAAGTTGTCAAGAGAACTACAGCTCAATCATTTTTCTCTGGCCGAGAGTTTTACAGCTGGTTCCAGGAGGCCTCTTTCTTTGAAGCCTATCGCCTTAGTCTGTGGAACTTGTCACTCAGATCTTACTGGGGTCGGCGTGGTAGCCATTGATGAACACCAAATACACTTTGAGGTGCTTACCCAGGCTTTCGGGGACTGACGTCATTGTACCAGACTCACTTCAGAAATCAGAAATTTCACTTTTACAAGGTTTCTAAACGTGATTCCACCACCTTGATGGACTCAGGCACGAAGACTTAATGAGATCTTCTTCTACACAACAGTGTCCTGTGCGATTGAGGGATTTCAGGCTCTGTCTAGTGTGTGTGTGCGGTGAGCCTGCAAGAAGGGGAGGGGCCAGCACGCACACAGTCCAGGGACCCTCGTGGCCACTGTGCTGTGTTCACAACACCGTGGAGGCCTTAAATGTGTAGTTCCTGGGTGGTTTCTGTCTCCTGGACTTCAACGAATTTGGAAATAGACTAAATATTCTGGCCCTTCTCTAGAGCACACCCTGTGTTTTACTTCTAACACACAAACTAGCCCCATAGATGGCTGATGTTTGAAAGAAGGAAGAGTCAAGAGATGGAAAAAATAGGATGAGGGCAAAGTGAAGATTATTCAACACTGGGGTATATTCCTATGCTAGTCTAGCTGCTTGCTTCCCATCTGGTCTACAGGGACAAAAGGTGAAAGATAGCCCAATGAAGCAGAAGATAGAAAGGAAGAAAGCTAGGAGTTGAGTATTGTTTTAGTCAGGGTTTTTATTTTTGTACAAACATTGTGATTAAGAAACAAGTTGGGGAGGAAAGGGTTTATTTAGCTTATTTTTATATGGCTGTTGATTATCAGAGGAAGTCAGGATTGGAATTTAAGCAGGTCAGGAAGTAGGAGCTGATGTAGAGGCCATGGAGAGATGTTTCTTGTTGGCTTGTTTTTCTTTGCTTGTTTACCCTGCTCTGTTATAGACCCCAAGGCTTTTAGCCCAGGGATGGCACCACCCACAATGGGCCCTATTTCCTTGATAACTAATTGAGAAAATGCCCCACAGCTGGATCTCATGGAGTCACTTTTCCAACTGAAACTCCCTTTTTTGTGATAACTCCAGCCTGTGTCAAGTTGACACACAAAACTAGCCAGTACAATTGACCCCTTGTCAACTTGACACACAAACATCACTATTAAGCCTTAACCCTTACTTTTTTGTTTATTTTCAAGATTTAAAGTCTCACAGTGTTTACATATTAAAAATTTAATCAATTTAAAATGTCAAGTATCTTTTAAAATTTAAAGTCTCTTAACTGTGGGCTCCACTAAAATATATATATATATATATATTTAAGAGGGAAAAATATCAGGGCACAGTCACAATCAAAAGCAAAATCAATGTCTGGGATCTAACTCACGATCTTTTGGGCTCCTCTAAGGGCTTTGGTCACTTTTCTAGTTCTGCCCTATGTAGTACACATTTTGTCTTCTGGGCTCCAGATGCCTGTACTCTACTGCTGCTACTGTTCTTGGTGGTCATTGCATGGTACTGGCATTCCCAAAACACTGCTGTAACTAGGCTTTATCAATAGCCTCTCATAGACTGTCTTCACGGTGCCAAGCCTCAACTCCTTTGCATGACACCTTCAGTCCTGGGCCATTAATTGCAAACTGAGGCTGCACCTTTACCAATGGCCTTCCATGGCCTCTCACTGTGCCGAGCCTCAGCTGTTTTCCATGGCCCTTTCATGCTGTCAAAACCAGTACCACCTGGGTGACTCTTACACATTACCAAGTCCTGCTGCAGCACAAGGTACAACCTTGGCTGTCTCTGGAACACAACCTCTTTGTGCTCTCAGAAAACACTCCCCAGAAGATGTCACCTCAATGATGCTGGTCTCTTCTTAATCACCGCTAATTTTTTAGTTCCAGCTAACCAGCATCAATAGTCCCAGTAATGCAAAGTTTTCATTTTAGTAGTTCTGGTATCTTGGTATTACAGCTGATATTTTAGCCCCAGCTAACCAGAATCACAGAATCTTCATAATCAAAACAACATGGCCCTGATAAGAGTCTTTAATCTTCTCTCTGAAATTTCACAAGCCAGGTCTCTATCTTTTGTACTGTTCTCAGCATGATCTTTTAAGCTCTTACAGAACATCTCACAGAGTTCTTAACAACCAGTGGTTCTTCTAGCTCAAAGTTTCAAAGTCCTTTTACAGTCCTCCCCAAAACATGGTCAGGTTGTCACAGGAATACCCCACTTCTGGTACCAATTTGTCTTAGTCAGAGTTTTTATTCCTGCACAAACATTGTGACCAAGAAGCAAGTTGGGGAGGAAAGAGTTTATTCGGCTTATTTTTATATGGCTGTTGATTACCAGAGGAAGTCAGGACTGGAACTCAAAACAGGTCAGGAAGCAGGAGCTGATGTAGAGGCCATGGAGAGATGTTCCTTGTTGGCTTGCTTCCCCTGGCTTGTTCAGCCTGCTCTCTTATAGACCCCAAGACTTCCAGCCCAGGGATGGCACCACCCACAACTGGCCCTATTCCCTTGATAACTAATTGAGAAAATGCCCCACAGCTGGTTCTCATGGAGGCACTTTCCCAACTGAAACTCTCTTTTCTGTGATAACTCCAGCCTGTGTCAAGTTGACACACAAAGCTAGCCAGTACAAGTATATATCCAATAATGGAAGCGGAGTATTCAAATTAAAAGTAATACTGTTTCTGAGATATTTCCTCCCTACAAAAACTGCCTGTATCTTCCCAGCCTGGGGCAGGTTGACAGGCGACAAAGAGTGTGGCAACAAAGAGGCAGCAGAGTATGGCGACAAAAAGACAACAAAGACTCTAGTGTGGCTTTTTTTTTTCCACTTACTATTTTTTTTATTAGATATTTTCTTTATTTACATTTCAAATGTTAAACCCCTTTCCTGGTTTCCCCTCTGAAAAAAAATCCCTATTCCCTTCCGCCAACCCACCCTTTCCCCACTTCCTGGCCCTGGCATTCCCCTACTGGTCCTGTGAAGGCTCTATGCCCTAGTGTGGCTTTAAAGACTGAGGGTCTCTGGACATTCTAGCTTTCTAACTATACTGAAAATCTAGTTTAGGACTTCTAAAAAGTCCTAAAACCTTTTTTGCTCTTTCTGAGGGTAAAAAGCTATTGGCTTAGGCAATTGACACCTGTAGCCTAAACTCTGGGGATTAAGTAATGTGGCCTTTGTTCTATCTCAGCAGAAACTGCATGGCTCTTTCACCCTGTTAGTAGAAGTCTCAGGAAGAAAAAGGAACACTTTGAAAAGTGATTTGAAAAGTAGCATTTATTACTAAGTTGTAAAACATTCCCTATGAAAGTTCTCTAAGAAAAAGAGGGGAAAAGGAATGAATGAAAAAGGCGGGATAAAGAAGAGTTCTTTTCCTCCTCTTTATCTAAGAAGTGTTCTGTCCATAAACGTTCTCCTCAGCTCAGTTCTGACTCTGCTCCCTGTCCTGAGCACTTACTCATCTTTCAGAATGCATGGTCACATGGTAAAAGTTCATCACAAGTTCACACATAAAATCCAAATCATAAATCGAATAAGAAGTTTACAACAGTGAATGTATACATGCATATCCATTAGGAGTAATTATCTGGATGAACATTCATCACCTGTCACAGCTCCACAGGTTCATGGAGAGTTAAAAACCATGAGTAAGTTATTAGTAAAGTTTTGTATAGATAAATTCAGTCAAGACTTTATCTTCTGTCCTAGCGCCTACAATAAATCGTTAGTTCCCTTCTAATGAGCTTTGGTTAATGGTTTTATAACCTCTGAGTAGGAGGAAGTCTGGTTACTATCTAGAAGCATTTAACTGGTGACACAATGCGAGACTGGCAGAGTTCTCATCGCAGTTTTGACTACCAGAAAAGGACCTAATAGCAGTCCCACTGTAAAAGAGCTCAATAATCACTGATCTATTTTAGAATTCTTAGAGGATCATCATAAATAATTGTCATCATAAATAATTGAGAATTCATCTATTTGTCTATGTAGCACCACTACAAGACAGTAGTACATCTTCATCTGCTCTAAAGGGTGCGCTAATACCTGGTGATCATCATATATGTTTAATAATAACAGGAAAAGCATAGCAATACCAGGAATCTTTCCTAAAATGATTCTCTCCTGGGCCTTGCATACTGTGGATTTTAATCTAAGGTGGTCCTCTCAGAAAGATCACCTGCTAGTTATTAGCTTGTCTTATTATGGCTCCTGACCAAAACAAAAAACAAACAAACAAACAAAAAAACAAAAACAAAAACAAAAAAAAACTGCTAAGTTATTGATGAACCCTAATCAGTTGTAGGTGACACAACCTAAACGCAGCTGGGTGAAGGTACTTTTCTGATGGCACAAGGTGAGGCAGCTGCAGAACCCAAAGAGTCTGCCTGCTGACTCACTGTAGCCTCCTCTGCAGCCACAGCACTGGTGGGCCGTGCCAGGCATCTGAGTCATCGCCATTGACTCTACTATCATAACTCCAGAGTCCATTTCCTCCTGTCCTTTCCACAGGCTACTGCCCTGTGTCAGGGCTTGCTGACCTCTTACTTGAACTATTGAAAGTTTCCAATCGTGCCTTTAGCAAGTCCCCTGCATTGTCATCTGTCCCCATCACAGCAGGAAGGTCAACCTGCCAACACAGACATGAGCGCATGGAAACATTCTCATGAGAAGTTTTTAATGACTTTCTGGTGCCCGGTTTTATTAAAATTTTAAGAAACAACCCTACAGTATAGTATTCGTAGGATGCCAATGTATCAGTAGGGTATTCTTCACTCTAGGCCAAACTACCAAATGCTCTGAGGCTCCCTGTAGGTTTTTGCCTCCATGTCCTACAAACATGATTTATTCCAAAACTATCAAACCACGAAGCTTTCCTCACTCCCAGCACTGCCTGTAGTACTTCTCACTGCATGTTTCTTACACGTGAATGTGTCGTCTCCATCATATTGAGCTCTTTGCAGGTAGCAGCCTAATCTCTTTCATTTTTCAATTCCCAGAACACCGTTCAATAGGAACATATGGTAAGCACTCAGTGAATTTTCTTTAGAAGGAGTGGTTTTATTTTTTCCCCCTGCCTCGGTGTGCCACTCATGTGCCATGTACCAGCTTTCAGTCATTGATGGAGCTCTGCTATCTACACTGGTAGTGCCATGAGATTACATCACTTGGCGACTTCCCTAGTTACAAGGACACGGATAGTGCATCATGGACCTGTTTGTAGTGGTGCTCCTCGAGAGGAGTCTAGATTGATGTTGTACATTCATGTCTTAATTTTCAGTGAAAAGAATAAAGATAAACACAAATGAGGCTTACATAATGAAGATATGAAGAAACGAGACGAGTTTACAGCTGTACAGCTATGTTTAATAAATGTTTATCAAGCAAATCAAGGACTATACAGGGTGGGATTGAATGTACTGGAAGCAGGTATATAGTAGAGGATTGCAAATTCGATCATCAATAGGAGTAAAGGACCTTGGCCTTGTGAAGGTTTTGTGCCCCAGTGTAGGGGAATGCCAGGGCCAATAAGTGGGAGAGGGTGGGGTGGCAGGCATGGGGAAGGGGGAGGCAAAAGGGGTTTGTTCTTGCTTTTGTTTGTTTGTTTGTTTTGGAGGGGAAGATGGGAAAGGGAAATGTACATGTAAATAAAGAAAATACCTAATTAAAAAAAAAGTACAAAAATTAAACGTTTACAAGGTAAAGAGTTATAGTAACAGAATCGGAGAGATGATCATCAGTTAAGAGCACTGGTTGCTCTTCCAGAGGATCCAGGTTTGATTCCCAGCATCCATATGGTGGCAAACAACCATCTAAACTCCAGTTCCAGGGGATCTGATACCTTCTCTTTGGCTCTGAGATTATTATATGCACAGGATACAAAGATATGCATGTAAACAAAATAAACCTCAAAAAATAAAATAAAATTACAGTAAGCTAATGTCAAATAATTTTTGAAGAAGTAACTTTTATTTATTTTTTTTCACTTATTTATAAATTGAGCAGCTCTGTGCACAGGTCCAGCACAATCTACAATAGATTGCATTCCTATCCCAGGCTTCATATTAACTGACCATCTCACCTAGAGCAGCTTCCAATCTTTTCATCCTTTATATCCATTTTTTGCTGTACTTCAGGTGTACAGTGCTTACCACTAAGCTACAATTGCCTGAAGCATTCAGGACCACACCACACTGTTCCAGTATGTAGTCTAGGAGCAGTAAGACATACCCAAAGAGCCCAAGTGCGCAGTTATCTCTGCCAGCTAGGCTTGTGTAACTCCAACCTGATGTTCACACACTCATAGACTTGCAGTTCTCAGGATGCAGCCCCACTGACAAATGAGTCATGAGTGTACTCTTAGCTTAAAGACCATAGTGGTGGATCTTGGTTGTTAACTTGATTAAAGACACCTAGAATATCAGTAAAGTACCTCTCTGGGTGTGCTGGGAAGCTGTCCGTAGAGCCAAATCTCATGTCAGTCTTCAAACTGATAGATAAGACATACTCAGAATTGAGGGAAGTTGCAACCTAGGAACAAAAAGAGGAAGAGAGGGGCATCCAAGATTGTCAGCACACTGGGATCTTTTGGGGTGGTTGGGTGTTTGCTGCTGCTGTCTTCCCCAAACATTGACTTCAGTTTTGTTAGCCTTTGAACACAAACTGATATTAGTGACTCCCCCTGACCTCCTGACCTCCTGCCTTGGGCTGAGACTACATCACTTGTCTCTCTTGTCCTGAGACTTTAAGAAGCTATTGGTTTCTGCAGACCTCTAGCCTTCAGAAGGGCATTATGCATCTATACAACCTTTGATGATGTGATCTGATCTGGTCAATGGTCAACACTTCTTAGAATACGACACACACGCATGCGCACGCACACACACACACATCTACTGATTCTACTACTGATTTTACTCCTCTGGAGAACCCTGATAAGTGCTTTTTCTTTAGATTGCAAGGGCTTTTACTTCTGCAGTAGAAACTCCCCTGGAAATGATCTCATTTACGGAGCTGAGAGCTCCATAGCCAACTATAACCAGAATCTAACTGGTGAAGTGAGGTGACAAGGTGTAATTCATCAGGAAAGTGGCATGAATTCCCTTCTTAATTGCAATTGCTATACAAATATTGAAAGTGTTGAGAGATTCCTCCAGACTTTCCCACTGATCTTTATGCATTCATATAACTTCGCATTAGATAACAGGGCTTACAAATACACTGTCCATGCGTATAGAACAAGACTGCACAGCCAGTCACAATGACCTACATTTTATTGCATTAACTGTGTACTGGGGAATTTTTGTGTGTGTTTTGTCTATGATATTTGAAATCATAGAGAAATAAGATAAAAACATTTCACATAAAAACTGGCATAAGAATTAGAACATCACCTCCTGTAGGTCAGCCTTGACTCGGGCTGTGTAGCTTGGTTTTCCTTCCTAAGCTCCCAAAATGATGGAATGTGATCTGAGAGAACCATCCAAACCAACCAACAAAGCAATGACCCAACTAAGGAACTAACCAACTGACTAACCAACCAACCAACCAACCAACTAACCAACCAACCAACCAACATAATAACCAACCAATTGACTAATCTAAGAACCAACCAAAAAACCATCTGGCTAACCAACTAACCAAACAACTAACCAATAAACCAACCAAACAGCTAACTCACTAACCAACTGACCAACCAAGGAAAGAAATGTCATTGTCTGAGGTGCTTTTGATCAGAGAGTTTAATCCCAGCAACAGAGGAGCAAGTTCGTACAAAGAATTGATCTGCAAAACGTATTCTGCTGCTGGACAGAACCTGGGGGAGTAATAGTTTTTGGAGAAAGGTGGAAAGCACAGGTACTTGAGATGGCAAAAGGCATAGAAAATTGCACAGAGAGCTCAACTGACTCTTCTTGGAGGACCTAGCAGATAGGTGTGTCAGGAGTTGTATAGAACAAGGGACTGCCTGGCCATAGGATTTCAGTGGAACACAATATCTTTCCTTAAGATATTTAACTAGATGTCACTATGTGATATTTTGGCCCCCAATCTTTCTTATTCTGCTCATGTCGTGTGGAATTGAGTTAAGCAGAACTAAAAGATAATGGGCTGATTTCTTAGGCTCTCCCAGATGCCCCTGGCTTTGGCTATGTTCTCAGTTTTGTTTATAAGAAGGATTCTCTTGCACACTATTTGGAGAAAACTTCCCTAAAATTTCTTTTGCTTTTTATCTGATTTCAAGATTTACATACAACACATATCGATTAAAATTTTTACAAATTCCTTGCAAATGTCAGAATCTATGTTTATGGTATAAGAGTAGACCAAGAATACTAGAAATTACTAGGGGTATTATCATTTTAAAACATGACCTTGGATGAAGGCTAGAATGTACAAGCATTTAGGAGCAGATTGGGAAGATAAATCGGTCGCCATATTCACTGTGACTATGGAAGGCACTGGCACCTTCCTCCAACATGGGGCAAAATGCAATTATAGTGTGTAATCCACATGCCAGCTGCTATCCCATTTGAGTGTTACTGTCACAAAGCAAGCTTAACTTTAAAGAGACTCTCACAGATTGTCTTTGTGTTTTAGAGTGTATGTTGGGGGTAGAGGTTGAACAAGGACTGTGTGAGGAGAGCCACATACTCAATATTTTGGTTCTTAATTTTTTTTTAAAAAAAGAGCTCTGAGGAGAAGGCTCTGTGGATAAATCCCTTGGTACAAAAGTATGATGACTCCAGTTTGGACCCCCGGAACTCATGTAAATGCCTTCCGGGTGTGGCTGCCCACCTGTATTAATTCCAGGGAAACCAGAGGAATCCCCTGAACAAGATACTAGCTAGACTAGTCCTCTTGGCTAATGTTAACTTCACTTGAGAGATCCTGACTTTATTAATTATATAGAGAGCAATGGAGGAAGACTCTTGATACCAGCCACATGTCTCCCACATGCATGTGCACATGTTCCCTCACATACATGTAAATATGCATAAGTACACACTTTTATGGTGAAAGCATTTTTATTTTATTTTTAAAAAGATTTATTTATTATTATATGTAAGTACGTGTTAAGTAGCTGTCTTCAGACACACCAGAAGAGGGCGTCAGCTATTAAAAACAATGAATTTATGAAATTCTTAGGGAAATGGATGGATCTGGAGAGTATCCTCCTGAGTGAGATAATCCAATCACAAAAGAACACACATGATATGCATTCTCTGATAAGTGGTTATTAGCCCAGAAGTTTGGAATACAGGAAGAATAACCCACAAACCACAAGAAACTTAAGAAGAAGGAAGACCAAAGGGTGGACATTTCATTCCTTCTTAAAAAGGGGAACCAAATACCCACAGAAGGAGTGGCAGAGATTAACTATGGAGCAGAGACAAGCATATAGCTATTTCCTGAGAGGCTCTGACAATACCTGACCAATACAGATGTAGAGGCTCACAACCATTCATTGAACTGAGTACAGGTCCCCAATGAAGGAGTTAGAGAAAGGTTCTATGGAGCTGAAGGGTTTGCAGCCCCTTAGGACGAACAACAATTACTAACTAGTACCCTCAGAGCTCCCAGGGACCCAACCACCAATCAAGGACTATACAGGGTGGGACTGAATGTTCTGGCAGCATGTGTATAGTTGAGGATTGCAAATTCGATCATCTATAGGAGGAAAGGACCTCGGCCTTGTGAAGGTTTTGTGCCCCAGTGT
>JADRCD010039064.1:0-10300 GCA_019843815.1 Montemys delectorum | reverse complement strand
ATGTGTCCTTATTACATGATGGGGCATCTTGTGGGTATATGCCCAGGAGTGGTATGGCTGGGTCCTCTGGTAGAACTATGTCCAATTTCCGGAGGAACCGCCACACTGATTTCCAGAGTGGTTGTACCAGTTTGCAATCCCACCAGCAATGAAGGAGTGTTCCTATTTCTCCACAACCTCTCCAGCATCTGCTGTCACCTGAGTCTTTTATCCTAGCCAATCTGACTGGTGTGAGGTGGAATCTCAGAGTTGTTTTGATTTGCATTTCCCTGATGACTAAGGATGTTGAACATTTCTTTAGGTGTTTCTCAGCCATTTGGAGTTCATCAGTAGAGAATTCTTTGTTTAGCTCTATGCCCCATTTTTTAATAGGGTTATTTGGTTCTCTGGAGACTGACTTCTTGAGTTCTTTGTATACATTGGATATTAGCCCTCTATCAGATATAGGGTTGGTAAAGATCTTTTCCCAATTTGTTGGTTGCCGTTTTGTCCTATTGACAGTGTCTTTTGCCTTACAGAAGCTTTGCAACTTTATGAGGTCCCATTTGTCAATTCTTGATCTTAGAGCAGAAGCTATTGGGGTTCTCTTCAGGAAATTTTCCCCTGTGCCTATTTGCTCAAGGTTCTTCCCCACTTTACTTTCTATTAGTTTCAATGTATCTGGTTTGATGTGGAGGTCCCTGATCCACTTGGACTTGACCTTTGTACAAGGTGAAAGGAATGGGTCGATTTGCATTTTTCTACATGTTGACCGCCAGTTGAGCCAGCACCATCTGTTGAAAATGCTGTCTTTTGTCCACTGTATGGTTTTAGCTCCTTTGTCAAAGATCAAGTAACTATAGGTGCATGGGTTTATTTCTGGATCTTCAATTCTGTTCCATTGATCAATCTGCCTGTCACTGTACCAATACCATGCAGTTTTTATCACGATTGCTCTGTAGTACAGCTTAAGGTCCAGGATTGTGATTCCACCAGAGGTTCCTTTATTGTTGAGGATAGTTTTGGCTATCCTGGGTCTTTTGTTATTCCAGATGAATTTGCAAATTGCTCTTTCTAAGTCTGTGAAGAATTGAGTTGGGATTTTGATGGGGATTGCATTGAATCTGTAGATTGCCTTCGGTTATATCTAGATATTTTAATCAGACATGGGCTTAAGTAGTGGAAGCATTTATTTATGTTTATTTGAGTGCCTCACTCAAAATAAACTGAAAAAAGTCATAATTTTTTATATTTACTCATTAAACTCCTTATGTGCCATTTCTAATATTTCTTAAATGAAACTTTGGTTGGCACAAATATTTACCTATTTGGGTCTCATGATAACTTCAGATAAAGCTTTTTGTTAGATTCCCAAGACCTTAAATCATACTGCCAAACCACAAGCAGGCCTCCAAAGCTCTTTCAACAACTGCTCCCAGTCTATGTACTCCTGGGACTGAAAAAGGCCTAACCTTGAAACCTTGTAGGAGGCCTAGCCTTAGAATCATAGAATGGGCCCATCTTTGGAACCACAGAATAGGCCTAGCCTCAAAACCACAGAATTGAGACCAAACTGATTGTGCTTTCTTCTAACTCCTTAAGGAATATTTTTCAAGGTTTCAAGATTTCCAAAGCCCTATAAGACAACATGTTTCTGTCAACAAGAACTTTAAGTAAACACTCTAAAACAGTGAAATTTCTAGAAACTGAAAGACAATTTTCTTTCATAAATAGTTGATGTTATTCATTCCCAATGTAAAATTCATAAGGATAAATATTTTCAAACAACACGAAGGTTAATGTCATGAATTAATTTGCTAAATTGTTATCTGAGCATATAAATGGCTCATGTTGAGCAAATTAATTAAACACACAGCTAGCCCATGAATTCAACTGGCTATATCTCAGTCTACAAAAATACACATGTAGTAGTACATAGCTGAAACCACTGTCACTTAGAAAAATGTGGCAGGAGGATCTTTGGTTTGAGTTCAGCCTTGGTGACATTATAAATCCTTGTCCAGGCCAAACTATACAACAAAATCATCTAAATCATTCAATCTACTTCTGCTACATTTTTGGTGTTTTTTATTAGTTAATTAATTAATTTATTTACTTTACATCCCTACTGGTTTCTCCCCTTCTTGTCCTCCAAGTCCTTCTCCCCCATCTCCCTCTCTCCATCTACTTTTCCCTTTCTCTTCAAAACAAGTGCAAGCCTCCCATGGATATCAACTAGTCCTGGCTTAACAAGTTGTAGTAAGACTAGGCTCATCTTCCCCTGTTGAGGCTAGAAGAGGCCCAGTGGGGGGAAATGGTCCAAAGGCAGGCAACAGAGTCAGAGACAGCCCCTGCTCCCACTGTTAGGAGTTCCACATGAAGACCCAGATGCACAATTGTTACATATGTACACATGGCCTAGGTCTGTCTCTTACATGCTCCCAGGTTGGTGGTTCAGTCTCTGTGGACCCCAAAGGGGCCAGATTATTTGATTTTGCAGGTTTTCTTGTGGTGTCTTTGACCCTTCTCTCTCTTATGATCCTTCTTCCCCCTCTTCTGCAGGATTCCCCAAGCTCCACCTAATGTTTGACTGTGGGTCTCTGCATCCGTTTCTATCAATTTCTGGTGAAGCCTCTCTAGTCATAGTTATACTGGGTTCCTGTCTACAAGTATACCAGAATATCATGAGCAGTGTCAGAGGTCAGGTATCTCTTGTTATGGTCTCAAGCTAGACCAGTTATTGGTTGGCCACTTCCTCAATTTCTGTTCCATCTTTACCTAAACACAGATGATAGTCAAGACAAATGTAGATTGAAGGTTTTTTTTTTTGGCTGAGATGGGGTTGGATCAGCCATTGAAGGTTAGACTCACAACTAAAATATGGCTGTTTTTTAAAAATAGCCTCTGAGTGGAGAACACATGCCCGGCCCTGACAAACAACTTCAATGGAGAGTTCTCAAAATTGTCACTGGGTTTTTGATAGATAGCCTATATCTGTTTGGAAAAACATAATCTCCTTTGAAGCATAACTCCATTTGAAATATATATATATATGATAATATGAACAAGCATACATATATATATATATATATGTATGCTTGTTCATATTATCAGTAAGCTTGTGAGAGTGAATAGAAGACTAGCCTAAATACTATGAATGCTTGTTTGTTTGTGAAAATTTTATTAGTGAAATTTTAGAAGGCTTCATTCTAGGCTTAGGAAGATGGATGGGTAAATAGATAAAATAAATAAATCCTACTCTGAGTTCCAGGCATTGTCACTGAGATTAGAACAAATTTCTAATTTGATGGTCAGTCATTCAATGAAGCAATTAGAAACAGAAGTGCAAAATTGAGTCTAGTTCAAAGGGGGGAAGTTCTACTTTATTCCAGAACTGTTTTTCCATTGGCAACAGCACATTCACAACATGAAATATTGTCTTGTTTCAGTACATGCCCACTAGCATTCCTGTTCTCACTCCAAATCAAAAATGACGGGAATCAGTTCACATGCATAAACAACATCAAACACTCACCCACTAGACAAGAACAAACAGGATTAATTAATCAAATAAAATATCTAAGAAGTAAAAGGATAAAATTTTAACATGAGTTGAAAAAAAATCATTAAATAACAAAGCCAGTGCCTTGAATCAAGCAAATCATCATCAGTCCTATCCAGTCTAGAAATAATAATCTCAAAGCGTAAATATAAAAAGAGGAATTTAGAAGTGAAGAAATAGTTAAACATAAAGAAAATTTCTCAGAAGATGGCTTTTCCAACTCATATAAATATATTTCTAGCCCAAGGCAGAAAGAATAATTTATTATTTGACTCCTTTTTTCCTTCATTTCTATACCCCATTTCCTATTTCATTTATCTTATAAGCATTGATTCTATTGCAATTATTGTGCACTCCTCAGTCTGTCTCCTATAATGTGTGAGTTACTGTTCTATGTGGATGTATTTCCAACATATGCAATAGTGTACACTTATAAAAATTTGTTTACTCTTTTTTGTGTATGGGTGCCTTGTCTGCATGTATGTCTGTGCACCCCGGTGCATGCCTGCTGGTGCCTTGTCTGCATGTGTGTCTGTGCACCACGGTGCATGCCTGCTGGTGCCTTGTCTGCATGTGTGTCTGTGCACCCCGGTGCATGCCTGCTGGTGCCTTGTCTGCATGTGTGTCTGTGCACCCCGGTGCATGCCTGCTGGTACCTTGTCTGCATGTATGTCTGTGCACCACGGGGCAT
Organism: Montemys delectorum; assembly: GCA_019843815.1. NCBI lineage: Eukaryota > Metazoa > Chordata > Mammalia > Rodentia > Muridae > Montemys > Montemys delectorum. The sequence goes on along the minus strand of JADRCD010039064.1, from coordinate 6,068 downwards.
GCCTGCTGTCTCCATAGACCAGAACGAGGCATCAGGTCCAAGAAAAGGAGTTACAGATGGTCGTGATCCACAGTGTGTGTTCTGGGAATTGAACCCAAGTTGTCTGGATAAGCAATCAGTGTTTTTACATGCTGATCCATCGCTTCAACCCAGTGGTAAGCACTTCTAATTTTTAACATATTTTATATACATATACACACAAGTTTCTAAAGCTATTTGTGTAATGATTAGTGATTTTACTGCTACAATGAACATATTGTGAAAATCATCTTACACGTTTACTTATGAATCTGTATGAAAACTTCATTTACTTACCAGATTATAGGTATGGAATTAAGAAATTAACTTCCTTCATTTCCAATAATATTCATTCTTATAATAGCTCCTCCTTCCAGATAGCCAACAGCAATACGGAAATATTAATATTTCTCCCTATATATGTTAAATCTTGGTATGATTGCACGTTCAAATGCTTGCCATGGGTTAAATTTCCATTTCATTTATACTTTTCATATATTTCTTAAATTTCTGAGTAGCTTCTTTCATAAATTGTCTGCTCATACACTTTTCCAATTTTTCCCTTTTGATGGTTGTCCTCTGAGTATTCCTTGTAGCTATTCCTTCAATTGAACAGCAATTGTGTACATTTCTTTGGTTCTACAGAAAGCCAAAATCTATTCTCCTTTTACTTCTCCATAAACCTTGCTGGAGGATTATGTCTTTGGGCAGATGTTCTTTATTTTGCTATAAAAATTTTTATAATATTTGTACCTTACAATTTGTGCTTCATGATTTTCAATTATCTTTGCTATTGGTTTTTAAAGTTCAATTTATATGACTTGTATTCCTTTTTGTTAGAATTCTTTGCCTCTTTAATTTATGATCTCAAATACACATTGTAACAGTTTTCTTCCCTTACCTCCATGCTTTCTAAATCTTGCTTCTGCTGTCCTCACCGTACTTGCTAAAGCTCCCAGGGATACATTAAACAAAAATAGCAGCAGTGAATATTTTTGTTTATGCAGGAGAAAATTCTTCATGAATCTTTCAAGTTTCTGCATGTTTTTCTAGACGAAATCTGAACCCCTATGTTTTGGATTTATTTTCAGGGTTATTTACAGAACAAGTAGCTTTGGAAAATAAAGAAGCTATTTCCTTCCAATGTAAAGGACATGTTGGCATGGAGCCTTGGAAAAGATAGTCTCTCCCTCGCCCCAAAGTAGAAGGAATATGCACATACTGTTCATTATTTCATCCTTGGGTTTCTCACTATTTAGATTCCCAAAGCTCAGGTCTCCCCTGACCCTTTGTATATACAGTATGGTAATTGAGGCTTGAAAAATAGACAAAAGAAATGTCTAATTATATTGTTATCCTGTTTCTGAATTAAGACTTCCATGTCTGTTCATAAACTTATTATTTTAAAAGAAGGAACAAATTTACAAATACTTCTTTATAATAGCCCCAAGATGGCATTAACATAAACACAAATATAACATATTACTAAATAAATAACAAAGTGTTAGTACAAGCCTCTAATCTCAATACTCTCAAATAAATAGCTTGATGATACATCTTAGGGGCTTGAATAAAAACAACAACAACCTAATCCCCAATGCAATATATGGAAAGATATAATCATTATCAGGGCAGCAATTAATGAAATTGGAACAAAAAATACAGATACTTTTGTTTAAACTGCTTCTCAGAATATTTCATAAAATGGTAAGGAAATGAAGGACTCTAGCAGGCATATCTGCTAGAAAGAAATCAGGGAAATAATCTCACTTACTGTAGTCTCTAAAAATACCATAGAAATAGAGGCAGGATCTTTGGCTTTCTCCTTCTTTTCTTTTTTTTTTTTTCATAGAATCTAACCTATGGAATGATGCTACACACGTTCAGCATGAATCTAGTTTTCTCAGTGGAACTTCTCTAGAAATGGCCTCATAGACATGTCCAGCGTGTGGTGTTTTGACATGACACAATTCATGATATCCCTTTACAATAAAATTCCCTAAGAACCTGGGAATAGAACAAACTTATCTCAATATAATAAGGTCTGTATATGACAATCTTATAGTCAACATCACTTAAAATGGGGGGGGAGGGGGATTCAGTGTTTCCAATACAATTAAGAATGAGATAAGGTTGTCTACTTTCATCACTCTTAATGGAACCCCTAAAAGCTTAAGGATAAAGACAAGATTAAGGATAAGACAAGAAATAAAATGGATTCAAATAGGAAATAAACTAGTAAATATGCCCTTGTTTACAGATAATATGATTCTATGTACTTGGCTCTACAAATTCTACCAGAAAGCTATTAGATCTCGCAAACATTTACAGAGAAATGGCAGTATACAAATTACCATATGAAAGTTAGTAGTCTTATATACGAGTAAAAAAGACTTCAAGAAAGATATCAGGGACATAATCTCACAATAGTCTTGAAAAATACCTTGGAAATAGAGGCAGGATCTTTGGCTTTCTCCTTCTCTTCTTTTCACTTATGGACTCCAGCCTATGGGATGGTGCTACACACATTCAGGATGAATCTGGTTTTCTTAGCTGAACTTCTCTAGAAATGGCCTCACAGACATGTCCAGAGGCATGCTTCACTGCACCAACACATTTGTTAATCTAATCAACTTGATCATCAAAATTAACCATCATGTTGTGCTTCAGCACTCCGTGCCCAAATACCACCAGAGAGAACTGGTCTCATAGGAGTGCCAACACACTGTGAGCACAGTTAAGACCACTATTTTTGCTCAAATTCCAGGCCCAAGAGGGACCCACCCAGAGTCATCAGGACACAGGAACCATGGAACAGCTGGGGACAGGATCCTTCCAGTTTCCTTCTGCACCCCGGGGCTGACCCCGTGCCACAGCTCTCCATACCCAAACTCTTCCCAGAGAAAAATGGTCTCCCAGGACTACTGACACACAGGCTTGCAGGTTCACTTTCTGCATTTGTAACATATTTTTAGAAATAAAACTAATATAGTGAATTAAAAAAAAGAAAAAGTAATGTTCATGAAAATCAGAATTCAAAGAACAAAATAAAGTTTTATATTAAAAACATTTAAATTTTTAAATATTAAAAACATACTTGGCCATTTTCTATCTGGCAACTTTCTAAGGCTGGACCAGCCAGGAGGCACAGGCCTCCTGAGTCTCAGAGGGGTTGCAGGGCAGCAGTGACAGGATCTTCTCAGCTTCCAAGTGACAGCAGTGGATCAGTGACCCTCTCTGCCCCTTCCCTGCAAGTGGAGAGCCTGCCTCCAGGGAGTGCTTTAACCCAGGGACTCACTCATCTGCGCCCCAGATTTACCAGAGGAGAGCTGATCTCCCAGAAGTATTGACACAGGCTTATACAGGAGGAACAAGCTCTAGTCAAAGACAGCAAGAGCATCTAAGCCCAGAAATCAACAGATGGTGAAAGGCAAATGCAAGAATCCTACCAACAGAAACCAAGATTACTTGGCTTCATCAGAACCTAGTATCCCTAGGTTACTGGATATCCCAAAACACCAGAAAGGCAAGATTTGGATCTAAAATTATATCTCACAATGGTGCTAGAGGAATTTAAGAAGGACATGAATAACTCCCTTAAAGAAATACAGAGAAAACAGATAAACAAGTACAAGCCCTTAAAGAGGAAACAAGAAAATCCCACAAAGAATTATAGGAGATCACGAGTAAACAGGTAGAAGCCCTTAAAGGGGAAATAAAAAAATCCCTTAAGGAATTACATGAAAACACAAACATGTGACAGAACTGGGCAAAACCATCCAGGACGTAAAAATGGAAGGAGAAACAATTAAGAAATCACAAAGAGAGACAACCATGGAGTTATAAATCTTAAGAAAGAAGTCAGGAACCATAGATGCAAGCATCACCAACAGAATACAAGAGATAGAAGAGAGAATCTCAGGGGTAAAAGATACCATAGAAAACATGGACACAACAGCCAAAGAAAATGCAAAATGCAAAAAGATCTTAACCCAAAACATCCAGGAAATCCAGGACACAATGAGAAGATCAAACCTAAGGATAATAGGTATAGAAGAGAGTGAAGACCTTCAACTTAAAGGGCCAGTAAATGTCTTCAACAAAATTATAGAAGAAAACTTCCCTAACCTAAAGAAAGAGATGCCCATGAACGTACAAGAAGCCTATAGAACTCCAAATAGACTGGACCAGAAAAGAAATTCCTCCTGCCACATAATAGGCAAAACACCAAATGCACAAAACAAAGAAAGAATACTAAAAGCAGTAAGGGAAAAAGGTGAAGTAACATATAAAGGCAGGCCTATCAGAATTACACCAGAATTCTCACCAGAGACTATGAAAGCTAGAAGATCCTGGGCAGATGTCATAGAGACCTTAAGAGAAGACAAATGTCAGCCCAAACTACTATACCCAGCAAAGCTCTCAATCACAATAGATGGAGAAACCAAAATATTCCATGAGAGAACCAAATTCATGCGATATATTTCCACAAATTCAGCCCTTCAAAAGGTAACAAATGGAAAACTCCAACACAAGGAGGGGAACTACATCCCTGAAAGAGCAAAAATGTAATCTTCCAACAAAATTAAAAGAAGATAGAGACATGAACGGAACGTGAGCTCTAACTACAAAACTAACAGGAAGCAACAATTACTTTTCCTTAATATCTATTAATATCAATGGACTCAATTCCCCAATAAAAAGACATAGACTATCAGATTGGGTACGTAAACAGGACTCAACATTTTGTTGCATACAGGAAACCCACCTAAGTGACAAAGACAGACACTACCTCATAATAAAAGGATGGAAAACAATTCTCCAAGCCAATGGTTCCAAGAAAAAAGCAGGAGTAGCCATTCTAATATCGAATAAAATCGCCTTTCACCCTAAAGTAATCAAAAAAGATAAGGAAGGACACTTCATATTCATCAAAGGTATGATCTACCAAGATGAATTCTCAATTCTGAACCTCTATGCTCCAAATCAAATGGCATCTACATTCATAAAAGAAACTTTACTAAAGCTCAAAGCACATATTACACCTCACACAATAGTAGTGGGAGATTTCAACACCCCACTCTCTGCAATGGACAGATCATGGAAACAGAAACGAAACAAGGACACAGTGAGACTAACAGAAGTTATGAAACAGATGGATTTAACAGATATCTATAGAACTTTTTATCTTAAAAAAAAAGGATATACCTTCTTCTCAGCACCTCATGGGACCTTCTCCAAAATTGACCATATAATTGGTCACAAAGCAGGCCTCCACAGATACAAGAAGATTGAAATAATTCCTTGTATCCTTTCATATCACCATGGACTAAGGCTACTCCTCAATAACAACATAAACAAAAGAATGCCCACATACACGTGAAAGCTTAACAACACTCTACTCAATGATAACTTGGTCAAGGAAGAAATAAAGAAAGAAATTAAAGACTTTCTAGAGTTTAATGAAAATGAACTCTATACCAACACAACATACCCAAACTTATGGGGCACAATGAAAGCAGTCCTACGAGGAAAACTCATAGCCTTAAGGGCCTCCAAAAAGAAACTGGAGAGAGCTTATACCAGTAACTTGACAGCACACCTGAAAGGTCTAGAACAAAAGGAAACAAATTCACCCAAGAGGAGTCAAAGGCAGGAAATACTGAAACTCAGGGCTGAAATCAACCAAATAGAAACAAAAAGAACTATACAAAGAATCAACCAAACCAGGATTTGGTTCTTTGAGAAAATCAACAAAATAGATAAGTATTCGCCAGACTAAATTGAGGACACAGAGACAGTATCCTAATTAACAAGATCAGAAATGAAAAGGGAGACATAACAACAGACACTGAGGAAATCTAAAAAATCATGAGAGCCTACTACAAAAGCCTATACTCAATGAAACTGGAAAACCTGGATGAAATGGACAATTTTCTAGACAAATACCAGGTACCAAAGTTAAATCAAGATCAGATCAACGATCTAAACAGTCCCATATCTGCTAATGAAATAGAAACAGTCGTTAATAGTCTCCCAACCAAAAAAAA
>JADRCD010039030.1:0-12642 GCA_019843815.1 Montemys delectorum | reverse complement strand
GTGGCTATTAGCAGGAACTTGGAGAGAGGCGTGGCTATTAGCAGGGACTTGGAGAGAGGCGTGGCTATTAGCAGGGACTTGGAGAGAGGCGTGGCTATTAGCAGGAACTTGGAGAGAGGTGTGGCTATTAGCAGGGACTTGGAGAGAGGTGTGGATATTAGCAGGGACTTGGAGAGAGGTGTGGCTATTAGCAGGGACTTGGAGAGAGGCGTGGTTATTATCAGGGACTTGGAGAAAGGCGTGTTTATTAGCAGGAACCTGGAGAGAGGAGTGGTTATTAGCAGGGACTTGGAGAGAGGCATGGCTATTTGTGGCAAGGCAAGGTCTGAGAACCAGTTCCTGGCTGGAGGACAGTCACAGTTCCTCCTTATTTATTTATTAAAAATTAGCTGGGCTGGGGCATATTTATGCACCATAGTACTGCCTGGGAATTTTACGGTGGCTTAGCTACCCCGCCTGATGTAGATGTAGATCTAGTGGATTCTCTCTTACACGTCCTGTATATCACATGCAGCTAGTTTGTGTTTATTTGCCCAAACCAGGCCTTTTAGTGTCTATTATCAATAAACACAGCCTCTCAGCACATGACTCTGTCTTAGGTTGGTGAGAGCCATAGATATATGTATACATCATTGACTACAGGTCTTCACAGTATACTTCACTCCCGTACAGACCCAAGTCACGACATACCTACAACACCTTTTCACCATCACAATGAAGAACTGCCACACAGGATCTCTCTGGAGTCCAGTGTGGAGTAGGGCCTGCATGTCTGTAATGAACCTGCTGGAGATAAAAGCTCAAAAGTATAAGAGCAGCAAGCTTAACATTATCTTGAGGATGTCCCAGGCACTTCAGTTGCAAATTAGCAATGCTCAGGTCCGAGGCTTGGCCTCCAGGTGTAGAGGGAAGCCCCTGTTAACTCTTAGAAAAAAGTGGAGGCTATTTCAGCCAAGTGAACTTGGTTGGCTAGTAAAAAATTTTTGCCATAATTTTAGTAGAAAACATGTTTATTAAAAAGACTCTTGATCTATATCTACTTGACAAATTAATGTTTCAGGAAGCCATTGTGTTTCGACATAATCAGAGCCTCTTCCCCAGATTAAAACGGGGTCAGGACCATACCACATGTTATTAAGTGGATCTTGCCATTTTACCATGGCATAAGAACTGGAAATGTGTGGATGCCAATGGCGATCCTCAGAAGACTGACCTTTAGCTGACCTTTGCTAAAACAAGCAAAAAGTGAGATATGCTTTTTTAAAACAAGTAAAAAGTGAAATATGCTTTTTAAGACGAGTAAGAAGCGAGATATGCTTTTGGAGGTAACTTTGGAGTAGAGGGCATGATTCCCCCTCCTTTTATTATTAAAAAATCAAATTCTCAAAGTGAGAAGTGTACATTGAGTAATTTATTGTCTCTGAGAATTATAAATTACCTCAGTAACATGGGTAACATTAAATTGTTGACAAAATATATTAAATGTTTGACTGTAATAGCCAGTTTCATAATCTGTTTTAATTTGATTGGGAACATTAAATATAGAAATATAATGTAGGCAATAACTAATTAATATTTTGTTGTTTTTTACATTAAGACAATAGTAACTTGAAAGCCTGAGAAGTAATTAATAGTCATATGTGTATATTTTACTTTTAACTTTTAAATCAGAATTATATTTTAAAAATGTCAAATTATCATAAGCAATTAAAAGCTCTGATATATGTATGTACTCATATATCAATATACAAATTAAGGCTTAATTTTAGTACTTGATAGTGACTACAGTACACAGTTTAATTATTTGTGCTGAAGTAGGGGGGAAGAATCATGAGATTAAACATGTGACATATATAATTTTCTTTCAGAAAGGGCTGTAGAAGTATATACTAATATGGGATGTATATATAAATTCACAGGAAATATAAAAACACATATGCAAACAAATTTTAATAATTTGTCTACTTTGGATAAATATCAATTTTTTTATCCAATTTATCAATTGTATCAATTTTTTACTATGTAATATGCCAAATATCACTTAGTAAAATTGCTGTTTGAAGCAAGATATAGACATCTCATTAGGTTTTTAAGAGATTTTTTAAAAATATATTTATGATTTTATTATATCATGACAACTTTATAGTAAGATATTAAATTTTACTTGGAATATGAGAAAAATGAATTTATATTAATGTTTTGTTTCTGTCAAAGAATTGTTTTGGGCATATTTAAAATCCAAACATTTGATTATAATAGATAGAAATTGTTTACAGAACCTTTCTTTACTTTCTATAAAAGCTCTGAGTCTCTCAAGGCCTAAGTTTTGTGGCGAGTTTAATGTAAGGCCTTAGTCAAAAGTAATTTGAAATAAGTAACTCATCTTTTCTTAATACAACCTTTTTGGCATAAATATTGAAAGATATTACCTTTCAAACTTTTTCTAGAGCAACTAATACTCATTTGTAAAGGTATTGAGATTTCCTATTAAAGAGTTTAGATCAACATACACTGAAAAATTCAGAGTCCTAGCCTCTTGTACAGAAGCAGAAACAAAAAAATTATAAAGGCAAAATTTTAAGCAAAATCTTGAAAATTAACCATAGTTTCAGGCTGTAAAGTGCAGCGAAACGTGAACAGCAAAAGTCAGCTTTACAGCACCACCTGAAATGGCGGCAGCGTCCACGGGCTTTTCCAACAGCACGGGGCCTGTACTGCTCCCGCTGCACTCTGTGCAGAACCCCGATGCAGTGCCTGAACCGCACGCGCACATGCACACACACACACACACACACACACACACACACACACACACACACGCACACACACACACAGCGCAGGATGGCCAGAGTGGGGAGGCCATTGTCTGCCGTGTAGCCCCGCGCCCCTGCCGCCATCTTTCTGGTAGTCAGACCCTGGCAGCTGACAAAGGAGTCTGCTTACGGAGCCGGTAGGGACGGAGGCCACGCTCAGCCCGCTCAGCCGACCACGCTCAGCCGACCACGCTCAGCCGCAGCGGGCTCCCCTGCCGAGCTCTGCTCTAGGTGTCTGGTACCGCTCAGGAGTTTTTGGGAGACGTGGTCCCATTTTTTAATTCCCCTCGCGCCCTCCGAATCCCTTCATTTCCCCCAGGCACCTTCTGCTCTTCCAGAGACCCATTCCTGTGTAGTCGCTGGCAGCTGCAACAAAATATATGGGTCAGAACTCTGCCATGTGATCCCAGAATACGGGAGGCAGAAACTAGGATTAGAAGTGGCTGCATGGCTTTCCAAATTGCCTATGACATATGAATAACTCATTATGTCTAGGTAAATGAGATAGCACAATGGTACAGTAAGGTTTCTGATGTTGAAACATGGCTCTCACATACATACAGAACAGGGGCACACCCATACAAAATAAATTGACAAATGCTAGTGCTTCAGTGCAAAATTTAAAATCTAGAATGATTTAATATAAATGTGATTACTTTGCATCCTACTTCAGAGTCTGGATTTTCACAATCCTCAATCATTAACATCATGGAAAAGGTGCTCAAATTTTTCAAACAACACATAAATGCATGCCTAGACACCATTGAAAAGTCACTTTTTAGAGTTTTAAATTTTTTATTTATATATTTGTTTAGTAGTTGAAATTATTTATCTATTTGTTTACTTATTTATTTATTTTGTGTGTGGTCAATGTTTTATCAGTCGAGACAATTATTTCAATGTGTAGCCCTGGGTAGCCTGAAAATTAGGGAAATCATAATTCCTTTGTTTCTATAGTGCTAGGATTAGGGGTGTCAACCAACACACCCTGTTGTTTATTTAAAATTTGTCCTCTATAAAAAAAGTTCAATTCCTGGAGCCGCCAGACGTGCAATGGGCTGATGCAAGAACAGCATTGTACATAGGCAGATGACTGATAATTTCTAGCCTTTAACATCTCTATGTTGAATGTTGAAGCTGCTTGCTTCTAAAAACATTAATAACTTTCTTACATATTCTGAGGTTAAAAACCACTGGCTTGAGCACCTGTTATAAAACAGGGGGGAGTTAAGAAAAGTATCTTTAGTTCTCTTCTCCACTGGAATTTCAAGGCTTGGACTGAGAGTTTATACAGCTCCCAGTCTTCTAGTGAATGTCTCAGGAAGAAAAAAGAGACACTTTGAAAAGTGATTTAATTTTTATTTCTAAGCGACTCTTCTCTAAAAATTTCCTCAAAAAAATTCTTTATAAAAAATTCTGTGTGCTTCCTTTATCCTCAGTACTTACACATCTTTTATAATACACGGCCACATAGTACAAATTTCACCATGTGTTCACACTTAAATTCAACTTATAAATCAATTAAGAAGTTTGCAACAGAGATGCTTGTATATGTATTCATTATGACTAGTTATCCAGATGGACATTCATTACCTGTTACTAATTCCACGAGGCTGTTGAGAGTTAAAAATCATAATTTTGTGATTAACTTATCACTGATGGTTCATATTGATGAACCCAGTCAAAATGTTATCTTCTATTCCTGCATCTACAATAAAGTATTAGTTTCTTTTCATGACTTTTGGTTAAATGTTTTATAGCAACTTGGAATATGTTCTAAGTTGTTAATGTCTGCTTTCTATCTCAGAAGCAATTAACTCCAGACACATGGACATTGGCAGATTTCAAACTGCAGTTTTTACACCAGAAAGGGCTATAATAGCAGTCTTATTATAAACAGCTTGTTAATTACAAGTAAAACTTTAGGAATTGTTATAGGATCATCATTAAGAATTTAGCAATCCTCAGTTGAGAATTTTTTGTTTAGCTCTGTACCCCATTTACTAATAGGGTTATTTGATTCTCTGGAGTCAAACTTCTTGAGTTCTTTGAGTATTTTAGACATTAGCTCTCTATTAGATGCAAGGTTGGTAAAGATCTTTGCCAAATATGTAGGTTGCCATTTTGTCCTATTGACAGTGTCCTTTGCCCTACAGAAGCTTTCCAAATTATGAGGTTCCATTTGTCAATTGTTGATTTTAGAGCATGAGCCACTGATGTTCTGTTCAGGAAACTTTCCCATGCAGATGTCTTTGAGGCTCTTTCCCAATTTCTCTTCTATTAGATTCACTTTATCTGGTTTTATGTGAGGTCCTTGATCTACTTTGAATTGAGCTTTGGACAAAGAGATAAAAGTGGATCAATTTACATTCATCTACATGCCAACTGCCAGCTGAACCAGCACCATTTGTTGATAATGCTGTCTTTTTTCCACTGGATGGTTTTGGCTTCTTTGTCAAAGACAGGGTGTGTGGGCTTAATTCTGGGCCTACAATTCTATTCCATTGATTTACTCATCTGTCTCTGTACTAACACCACACAGTTTTTATCAGTATTGTATTGTATAGTACAGCTTGAGATCAGGGATGGAGATTATCCGAGAAGTTTTTTATTGTTGAAAATAGTTTTTACTATCCTGAGTTTTTGTTATTATAGATGAATTTTTTTTATTGGATATTTTCTTTATTTTCATTTTGAATGTTATCCCCTTTCATGATTTCCCCCTTCCCAGAAACCCACTATCCTATCCCCACTGTCCCTGCTTTCATGAGGATGTTCATCCAACCAACCAAACACCCCAGCTCTCTGCCTTCAATTCCCCTACACTGGGGCATCTACAGAGCCTTCATAAAAACAAGGACCTCTCCTGACATTGATGATGGACAAGACCATTTTCTGAAAAAAAAAAAAAAGCAGCAGGAGCCATGCACCCCTTGGTTGGTGGGTTAGTCCCTGGGAGCTCTGGGAGCTCTGGTTGGTTGATATTGTTGTTCTTCCTATGGGGTTGCAAACTCCCTCAGCTCCTTTAGTCTTTTCTCTAACTCCTCCATGATGGACCCCTTGCTCAGTCCAATGGTTGGCTGTGAGCATCCACCTCTGTATTTGTAAGGATCGGGAAGGGCCTCTCAGGAGACAGCTATATCAGACACCTTTCAGCAAGCATTTCTTGGCATCTACAATAGTGTCTGGGTTTGGTGACTGTATATGGGATGAATCTCCAAGAGGGACAGTCTCTAAATGGCCTTTCCTTCAGTCTCTGCTCTATACTTGGTCTCCATATTTACAATTGTGAGAATTTTGTCCCCCTTTCTAAGTAGAACCAAAGTACCCACACTTTGGTCTTGCTTCTTTTTTAGCTTCATGTGAACTGTGAATTGTATCTTGGTTATACCGAGCATTTAGGCTAATATTCACTTATCAGTGAGTACATACCATGTGTGTTCTTTTGTGATTGGACTACCTCGCTCAGGATGATATTTTCCAGTTCCATCAATTTGCCTTAGAATTTCATGAATTTGTTGTTTTTAGTAGCTGAGTAGTACTCCATTGTGTAAATGTACCACACTTTCTGTATCCATCCCTCTGCTGAAGGACATCTGGGTTCCTTCCAGCTCCTGGCTGTTATAACTAAGGCTGCTATGAACATAGTGGAGCATGTGTCCTTGTTATATGCTGGAGAGTCTTTTGAGTACTGTGCCCTTTCCCTTACAGAAGCTTTGCAATTTTATGAATTCAATTATGTGATGGGAGGAATTTCTTTTCTGGCCCAGCCTATTTGGAGTTCTGTAGGCTTCTTGTATGTTCATGGGCATCTCTTTCTTTAGGTTAGGGAAGTTTTCTTCTATAATTTTGTTGAAGATATTTACTGGCCCCTTGAGTTGGGAATCTCCACTCTGTTCTATATCTATTAACTTCGGGTAAACCTGAAGTCTTCTCATTGTGTCCTAGATTTCCTTGATGTTTTGGGTTAGGAGTATTTTGCTTTTTGCATTTTCTTTGACTGTTGTGTCATTTTCTATGGTATCTTCTGTACCTGGGATTCTCTCTTCTATGTCTTGTATTCTGTTGGTGATGCTTGCATCTATGACTCCTGATCTCTTTCCTAGGTTTTCTATCTCCATGGTAGAAAACCATGTCTCCCTTTGTGTTATCTTTATTGTTTCTATTTCCATTTTTAGATCTTGGATGTTTTTGCTCATTTCCTTCACCTGTTTGATTGTGTTTTTCTGTGTTCTTTAAGGGATTTTTTTTTGTTTCCTCTTTTAAGGCTTCTACCTGTTTACCTGTGTTCTCCTGTATTTCTTTAAGGGAGTTATTTCTGTCTTTCTTAAAGTCTGCTATATCATCACCATGAGAAGTGATTTTAGATCCGAATCTTGCTTTTCTGGTGTAATGGTATATCTAGGACTTGCTATGGTGAGAAAATTGAGCTTTCATGATGCCAAGTAGCCTTGGTTTCTATTGTTTATGTTCCTATGCTGCCATCTGATTATCTCTAGTGCTACCTGCCCTCACTAAATATGACTAGGGCCTGTCCTTCCTGTAATCCTACTTGTGTCAGAACTCCTCAGAGTTCAGCTGTCTCTGAGATCCTCTGATACTGGGATCCTGGTATCCTGAGATCCTGGGTTGTCAGAGTTCCTGGGAGTCAAGCTGCCTCTGGGACACTGAGATCCTGGTGTGACCAAGCTCCTGGGATCCTGGGATCCTGTTATCCTGTGATCCTTGGTGTGTTAGAGTCCCTGAGAGTGGAGCTTCCTCTGGGTGTTATTGAACTGGTTGCAGAGTTCCAGTTCAACGTCTGTTCAGGGCACCAGCCCAGATCAGAAGGAACCTGTGCCATTTCCACATAAATATGAGAATTGCTTTTTCTTTCTCTGTGAAGAATTGAGTTGGAATTTTGATGGGGATTGTATTGAATCTGTAGATTGCTTTTGGTATGATGGTCATTTTTACTCTATTAATCCTACCATGAGCATAGCAGATCTTTCCATCTTCTGAGGTCTTCATTGATTTCTTTCTTTAGAGATTTGAAGTTCTTATCATACAGATAATTCACTTACTTGGTTAGAGTCATGCCAAGATATTTTATATGATTTGTAACTGTTGTGAAGGGTGTTGTTTCCCTAATTTTTTTCTTAGTCCATTTATCCTCTATGTAGAGGAAGGGGACTGATTTGTTTGAGTTTACTTTTTAAAAAATCCTTTATTTATTTAATTTTTACACTCCAGGTTTTACTCCCTTTCCTGTCCACCCTCCAACTGTTCCCCATCCCATACCTCTTACCCATCCCCCCTGTCTCCATGAGGATGTTCCTACCACCCACACCCACCCCACCAGACCTCTAAACTCCCTGGGGCCTCCAGCCTATTGAGTGTTGGGTGCATGTTCTCTGACTGAACCCAGACCTGGCAGTCCTTTGCTGTATACATGTTGGGAGCCTCATATCAGCTTGTGTATGCTGCCTGGTTGGTGGTCCAGTGTTTGAGAGATCTCGGTGGTACAGGTTAATTGAGACTGCTGGTCTCCCTCCTCCTCATGGTCACCCTCCTCCTCAGTTTCTTCCAGCTTTTCCATAATTCAACCACAGGGTCAGCTGGTTCTGTCCACAGGTTGGGGGAAATATCTGCATCTGACTCTTTCAGCTGTTTGTTGGGTCTTTTGGAGGGCAGTCATGATAGGTCACTTTTGTGATCTCTCCACAGCCTCAGTAAAAGTGTCAGGCCTTGGGGCCTCCCCTAGAGCTGGATCCCATTTGGGGTCTGTCACTGGACCTTCTTTTCCTTAGGCTTTTCTCCATTTCCATCCCTGTAGTTCTTTCAGACAGAACAATTACAGGTCAGTGACATGGAAACTCTATCCCTCACTTGATGCTGTCTTTCTGGTGGAGGTGAGCTCTACAAGTTCCCTCTCCCCACTGTAGGGTATTTGATCTAAGGTCTCCCCCCCCCTTTGAGTCCTGAGAGTCTCTCATCTCCTGTGTCTCTGATACGTTCTAGAAGATCCCCCCAACCTCCTACCTCCTGAGGTTGCCTGCTTCCATTCTTTTTGCTGGCCTCAGGACTTTAGTCCTTTCCCCCCACCCAAGAGGAACTCATGTTCCCCTCTCTCCCCCTCCCGCCTTGTGGTTGCTTTTTTTCCCATCCCAAGTGGAACTGAGGTGTGCTCACTTGGGCCCTTCAGCTTGATGACTTCTTTGATTTCTGTGGACGGTATCTTTGGTATTCTGTATTTTTATTTGACTAATATCCACTTATTAGTAAGTACATACCATGCATGTCCTTTTGGGTCTCAGTTACCTCACTCATGATGATATTTTCTAGTTCCATCTATTTGCCTACAAAACTCAGAATGTCCTCATTCTTAATAGCTGAGTCATATTCCTTTGTGTAAATGAACCACACTTTTTTGTATTCATTCGTGGGACATCTGAATTGTTTCCAGCTTCTGGCTATAACAAACAAGGCCACTATTAACATAGTGGAACATGTGCCCCTGTGGCATGGTGGGACATTTTTTGGGTATATTCAGGTATACCTATTTTCAATTTTCTGAGGAACTTCCAGATTGATTTCCAGAATGGTTATACCAGTTTGCAATTCTACCATAAAGGGAGGAGTGTTCCTCTTTCTCTAAATCCTCGCCAACATGTTATGTCACCTGAGGTTTTGATCTTAACCATTCTGATTGGTGAAAGGTGAAATCTCAGGATCATTTTGATTTTCATTTCTCTGATCACTAAGGACTTTGAACTTTTCTTTAGGTACTTTACAGCCATTCAAGATTCCTCTGTTATGAACTCTTGGTTTAGTTCTATACCCCATTTTTTCATTGGGTTGTTTGGTTTTTTGGGGTTTTTTTTTGTTTTTGTTTTTGTTTTTGTTTTTGTTTTTGTTTTTGGTGGTTAGCTTCTTCAGTTCTTTATATATTTTGGATGTTAGCCCTCTATCAAATGTGGCAGTAGTGAAGCTTTTTTTCCCGATCTGTAGGTTGCTGATTTGTCTTCTTGACTATGTCCTTTGCCTTATAGAAGCTTTCATAAGGTCCCATTATCAATTCTTGATCTTAGAGCATGAGCCATTGGCAGTCTGTTTAGGAAATTTCCCCTTGTGCCTATGAGTTCAAAGTTCTTTCCTACTTTTTCTTCTATTAGATTCAATGTATCCAGTTTTATGTTGAGGTCCTTGATCCAACTGGACTTGAGCTTTGTGGAAGGTGACAAGTATGGGTCTATTTTCATTTTTCTACATACAGACAGCCAGTTAGACCAGTACCATTTATTGAAGATGCTTTCTTTTTTCCATTGTATATGTTTGACTTCTTTGTCAAAGATCAAGTGTCCATAAAGTGAATTAACTTTTCTATAGAACCACTTTGCTGAAGTTGTTGATCAGCTGTAGGAGTTCTCTGGTAGAATTATGTATACTATTATATCATCTGCAAATAGTGATTTATTGACTCCTTCCTTTCCAATTTGTATCTGTTTGATATCCTTTTATTGTCTAATTGCTCTGGCTAGGGCTTCAAGGACTATCTTGAATAAATAGGGAGAGAGTGGAACACCTTGTCTTGTCCCTGTCACATTTTTTCTCCATTTATTTTGATGTTGGCGGTTGGTTTGATATATATATTGCTTTTATTAAGTTTGGGTGTGTGTCTTGAAATCCTGATCTTACCAAAACTTTTAACATTAATGTGTATTGTATTTTATCAAAGGATTTTTCAGCATCTAATGAGATGATCATGTGATTTCTTTTCTTTGAGTTTGTTTATATAGGGAAATACATGGATGGATTTCTATATATTGAACCATCCTTACATTTCTGGAGTGAAGCCTACTTGATCATATTGAGTGGACATTTTGATGTGTTCTTGGATTAGGTTTGCTAGAATTTTATTTAGTATTTTTACATGGATTTTTGTAAGTGAAATTGATCTGAAGTTCTCTTTCTATGCTGGGGCTTTGTGTGCTTTAGGAATTAGCATAACTGAAGCTTCATAGAACAAATTAGGTAGTGTTACTTCTGTTTCTATTTTGTGGAACAGTTTTAAAAGTACTGGTATTAGGTCTTTTTAAAGGTCTGATAGAATTCTGCACTGAAACCTTTTGTCCTTGGGTTTTTGTTTGTTTGTTTGTTTTTGTTTTGATTGGGAGATTTTTAATATCTGCTTCTATTTCCTTAGGGTTTATGGGACTATTTACATTGTTTATCTGATCCTGATTTAACTTTGGTACCTGGTATCAATCTAGAAAATTATCCATTCATCTAGATTTTGCAGCTTTATTGAATATAGGCTTTTGCAATAGGATCTGATAAATTTTTGAATTTCCTAAGTTTCTGTTGTTATGTCTCCCTTTTCATTTTTGACTTTGTTAATTTGGATACTCTCTCTGTGCCATCTATTTAGTTTGGCTAAGTGTTTATCTATTGTGTTGATTTTCTCAAAGTACCAGCTCCTACTTTTGTTGATTCTTTGTATAGTTCTCTTCAATTCTACTTGGTTGATTTCAGGCCTGAGTTTGACTACTTCCTCCCATCTACTCTTCTTGGTTGTATTTGCTTCTTTTTGTTCTAGAACTTTCAGGTGTGATAATGTAGTATCTCTCCAATTTCTATATGAAGGAACTCAGGGTTTTCCTCTTAGCATTGCTTTCATTGTGTCTCTTAAGTTTGGGTATTCCATGACTTCATTTTTGTTAAATTCTTAAAAATCTTTAATTTCTTGCTTTATTTCTTCCCCAAACAAGTATCAGCACATGATTGTGAGGATGTGGAAGAAGAGGAACATTCCTCTGTTGGTATTGGGACTGAAAGCTGGTAAAAACCATTCTGAAAATCAATATGGCAGTTCTGCTGAAAATTGGAAAAAGTTCTTCCTGAAGACCTAGCTATACCACTACTGGGTATATACTCAAAAGATACTTCAACATATAATAAGGGCACATGCTCCACTGTGTTTATAGCAGCCTTATTTATAATAGCCAAAAGCTGGAAACAACCCAGATGTCCCTCAATGGCAGAATGGATACAGAAAATGTGGTACATTTACATAATGGAGTACTACACAGGTATTAAAAACAAGGACTTCATTAAATTCACAGGCAAATGGATGGAACTAGAAAATATTCTCCTAACTGAGGTAATCTATACACAAAAGGACACACATGGTATGTACTTACTGATAAGTAGATATTTGCCCCAAAGCTCAGAATACCCATGATACAACTCACAGACCATATGAAGCTTAACAAGAAGGAAGACCAAAGTGTGGATGTTTCAATACTACTTAGAAGGGAAATAAAATAATCACTGGAGGTAGAGGGAGGGAGCAACCTAGGGTAGAGAGATGAGGGGGAGGGCAATGAAGGGGGCAGGATCAGATATGGGGAGAGACAGGAAAGAAGTCCAGAGGGTCTGGGATGGTGATTCTACCAGAGGTTCCCATATTGTTGAGAATAGCTTTGGCTATCCTGGGTTTTTTGTTATTCCAGATGAATTTGCAAATTGCTCTTTCTAGGTCTGTGAAGAATTAAGTTGGAATTTTGATGGGGATTGCATTAAATCTGTACATTGCTTTTGGCAATATGGCCCATGCTTGCCAATCCACAAGCATGGGAGATCTTTCCATCTTCTGAGATCTTCTTCAATTTCCTTCTTCAGAGACTTGAAGCTTTGGTAAAACATTTTTTACTTGCTTAGTTAGAGTCATACCAAGGTATTTTATATTATTTGTGACTATTGTGAAGGGTGTTGTTTCCCTAATTTCTTTCTCAGCCTGTTTATCCTTTGTGTAGAGGAAGGCCTCTGATTTGCTTGAGTTAATTTT
>JADRCD010039028.1:0-19645 GCA_019843815.1 Montemys delectorum | reverse complement strand
AGAGCTTTCTTCTCTCTCAGTAGCTGTGTCTCTATTGAGCAGCTTCTCTCACATTTGTTCTGTCCTTCAGGTAAATGGGGAAGTTTCTTCTCAACCACTTCAGCAACGTGGCCTCAAGGAATTAAAAAAAAAAAAAAAAAAAAAAAAAACATGTCAAATGGGTGTGGGTTTCTTGAAGCTTGAAATCCTATACAACTTGGGGATACTGCTCTTTGAACCCCAAATCCAAGACACACACACTAGAGTTATCCTTTCTTCAAGGATTTCTCCCAAGTTAAAACGTAAAGTGTTTTGATTGGCTGTGCAGTTTGACACTAGGGAGACATTTTTTTAAAGAGTTTTTTTTTTTTTTTTTTTTTTGAAGAATTTTATGTGAGCCCCCACATAATCTGGATTTACAGATTTCAATGCTAAGCCACCATTGAACTGTTATTTCTTTTCTTTTTTTTTCTTTTCTTTCTTTCTTTCTTTCTTTCTTCCTTTCTTTCTTTCTTTTTTTCGAGACAGGATTTCTCTGTGTTGTCCTGGGCTGTCCAGGAACTCACTCTGTAGACCCGGCTGGCCTCAAAGCCAGAAATCCGCCTGCCTCTGCCTCCCAAATGCTGCACCACCACTGCCTGGCAAGCTGTTATTTCTTAATAAGGGTTTGAAGGCAGGCTTGGATCAACTTTCTGAAATCAGATAACCAGGGGGAGTTAGTTCTATTAGAGCAGTTTCTATGTTTTGAGGCATGTTTTTAGGGTATTTGAATATTAACTACTTCTTAGCCCATTAGCCAGTGACTGACTGACATAAGTCATGTGGCCTCTGTGCACTTCTATCATATAAATTGTCCTGATAAGTTGGTTATTTAAAAATTCCTCTGGGCCACTAAACAATTTATGGTTTAACAGTGGAAAAAACTGACCACTAAAGGTGGATTACAAGATCTCCCAGAATATACTTTTTAAATAAGTGCTATATACAAAATTGAACCCATACACCTTTGGATAAAGAGTTAGGACAGCAGAGAGAAAGGCAATATCCAGCACCTGTTTTATGTATTCTCTTTCCCTCTCACCTTTTAGCTGTTCCACTCCTTGGTTAGTTGGCCTGAGAGGGAATAAGTTCAGTTTGCTCTTTCACATTGGCTTTTGACAGCTTCTCTCAGGTAGTAACTGATGAGAACCAAAACCCAGCAGTGCCTCACCTTCACCTTCCACACATGTGCAGAAATAAGGGATTGACAGAATTCCTTCAGAGAAACTAAGTAACTCCCTAAAGATCCCTTTGAAGGGCCACAGGTAGGCACTAAGCCCAGAGCAGTATACCTGAAAAGTATGATCTTGTGCTTGTAGAATGTATTCAAGTGAGATGTAGTTTCTGACAAAAATAAGTCTCACTGGGGGCTGGGATGATACAAGCACAGAAGAGGTATGAGAGGTGTGTTCCAAATCTGAACTGTTGAAAT
Source organism: Montemys delectorum (assembly GCA_019843815.1). Classification (NCBI taxonomy): domain Eukaryota; kingdom Metazoa; phylum Chordata; class Mammalia; order Rodentia; family Muridae; genus Montemys; species Montemys delectorum. The sequence goes on along the minus strand of JADRCD010039028.1, from coordinate 18,195 downwards.
AACTGTTTTGATCTACTTTGATAAAAGGGTTCTACGGGCTGCTGAAATTAGCTGTTTAAGTACCCGCTTAAACTAGAATTTGTGAAGCATCTTTTTGTTAGGAGCAAACTTTCACTGCAGTTAATTATGTCCTTCATTTTGATTTATTTATCATAGCTAACTTTCCTTTGCCTGGGATTTTGCTTCAGTAACTAAGGCATATGGTAACCACTTAAGTTTTTTTGATGAAGAGAAGGAGTGGGACATGAAAATGGGAAATTACCATTCCCTGTTTTTTGTTTGTTTGTTTGTTTTGTTGTTGTTGTTGTTGTTTGGGTTTTTTTGTTTCTTTCTGTTGCTCATGAAGCATTGCTAAGAATTCCATCATTCAAATGTTATAAAGTCTGTGTTTCCCTATTCACCCAAGCTAGTCCTATGTGGGCCACTCATGATAACAGCCATCCACAGTGAACAGGGTATGGATACTGAGTTGCAGAAGTAACTTTGGAAAGTGTGTGAAAGTTTTGAGAGAAGCCAGTTTCGGAATGAAACTCCAATACTCAGAATCCACCTCTGATGCCAGATCTTTTCTCCCAGTCATTGAAAGGAAGGCTGGGATTCCCTGAATAAACAAGGCTTTAAAGCAATCCACATTTTAGGTACAAATCAATAATGCTATTGATACTATTGAATTATACTTCAAGGTGAAAATTTTCTAAAGGGAAAACATGTAGTCTTCCCAGCTACTTTATTCTACATTGCAGAAAAATACAAAAGGAAAGGACTAAATAGAGAAAATTAGTGCTATTGAAGAAATTATAAAAATAATCACTGAAAATCATTTTACTTTTGTGGTAGTCTGTGTTTTGGGAGTGTAACCTTATTGCCCATATTACCATGGTATCCAATTGGATGTGTTTCTGAGAACTTTTCATTATTATAATATTTACTCTTGACTGGTTTTCTGTTACTTAATGTTTCTTGCTTAAATATGATGCAAGGTGATCCGGGAGCTTGGATTTGAAGAAGAAAAGCTGAGGGGTCTTGGGTGAGATGATGTAACCACTCTCCTTGGAAACCTATCTCTTGGGGAAGGAGCACTTTTTGCAGGCAAGGACTGTCCTCAAATTACCCCCAACTCTCTGACTATGCCTAGACTAATCCTCTAGGACTAGTGAGGTCTCTACAAACCTTTCCTAACAAGGATTAGCTGTCCAAAAAGTTGTCTGCCCGAGGCTTTAGTTAATGACCTTGGTCAGTTCTTCTTGGGGTACATTCTGTTGTCAGAAGGAAGCTGGAATTCTAGCCAGAAAAGTCCACATACATGAAGATGGATGTGGCACCAATCAGCCTAGGAGGCCTTGGAAATAAAAAAAAAAGGGGGGGTGGGTCTGATTCAATGTGCCACATTAGCAGGAGTTCATTTTACTTCAAAGTGGAGTGTCGCCAAGAGACTGCTGTCTTGCAGAGAAAGTGCATTATGTCATTTGGGATGTAGATACTTACCCACTGGTACTCAAAAAGATGACTGGGTTTCCAGCTCTCACTGTATCTCCTTTAGTACTATCACCATCTATTTAGCCACTCAGAGTAGCAGACGTTTTAAAAGCAAGATGCTTTTAATGTGCTGTATTGGTACAAATAAATAAGCTTCCTTGGGTATTTTCTATGGCCAACTGGAATTCTGCCTAAGATTATTGTTAGACATTTTCCTATTACTTCATGACCAAATGCAATACTCATTTCTTATAGATTGATAATAGGTGTATTACCCATGGAATCAATGAATTTATTTATCTCACTGTTCTCCTAAGCACCCATTTGTCTAATGTTAAATTCCTTATGGAAAAAAGCTTACATCAAATAGAAGGTCAGTACTTTGCTTTATTTTGGTGTTTGGGTATATAGAAATCAAAAAGGTACATAGGTCAGCATACAGGCAATGCAGAGGATTTAAAGCATCCAATGATGGAGGATTTTAAGAAGTAACTGAGAGAAAACTCAGTCCCTTACTAAGCAGATTCACAGCCAGCCAAAGGGTGACAACTTCTAAATGCAACTATATACCAGGTAATGTGAAGAGAAATAAAAGAAGTGACTCCACAGTCCCCACCTTTAAAGATCATTTCCACTTAATAGTCTAGTGTGTGGATATTTGCCAGATGCTGAAGTCCCTTAAGAGAACCTTCTTGTAACTGTGACATTACTATATTGGGCCTTCTTAAAATGCTATATTTTATCCATTGAGTGGAAGAAGTTCTCAGCAGGGAGGGCTCTATTAACTTTATCCCCAAGTTAAGACAAGTCCCACCATTTGAGAGTAAGATTACATTTTTTTTAAGCTTTAGCTGTATTTTGGGGCAAGAAAAAGGATCAGCCTGGAGCTAGGACAATTACTCAGTTGGTAAAGAGCTTGTCTTGCTAACATGAAGACCTGAGTTTGATTCCTAGTACTCATGCAAAAGCTGGGCATGGTGCTATACGCCTATAATCTCAGTACTGGGAAGATGGAGACAGGAGGATTTTGCTGGCCAGCCAATCTAGCTGAACTGTTGATTTTTCAGGTTCAGTAAGAGACTCTCTCAAAATATAATGTGGAGAGCAATTGAGGACAACACATCTCTGGCCCCACAACTACACACATAAATCTACACACACACACACACACACACACACACACACACACACACACACACGGACCAGTCTATTTTTAGGGTCTGTTAAAGACCTAATTTTTAAAATTAGTTATTTTATTTGTTTACATTTAAAATGTTGTCCCCATTTCCTGGTTTCCCCTCTGCAAACCCCTATCCCATCTCCCTTCCCCTTGCTTCTATGAAGGTACTCCCCCTCCCACCCACCTACTCCCATCTCACCACCCTAGCATTCCCCTACACTGGGGAATCGAGTCTTCACAGGACCAAGGGCCTCCCCTCCCATTGATGACCCACTAGGCCATCCTTTGCTATACATATGCAGCTGGAGCCATGGGTCCCACCATGTGTACTCTTTGGTTGGTGGTTTAGTCCCCAGGAGCTCTGAGGGTGATAGTTAGTTCATATTGTTGTTCATCCTAAGGGGCTGCAAACCCTTCAGCTCCTTGGGTCCTTTCTCTAGCTCCTCCATTGGGTACCCTGTGCTCAGTCCAATGGTTGGCTGTGAGCATCCACATCTGTATCGGTAAGGCTCTGGAATTCGCAGGCAAATGGGTGGAACTAGAAAATATCATCCTGAGTGAGGTAACCCATTCATAAAAGAACACACATGGTGTGTACTCATTAACAAGTGGATAGTAGCCCCAAAGCTCAAAATACCCACAGTAGAACCCACAGACCATAGGAAGCTCAAGAAGAAGGAAGACCAAAGTTGTAGATGCTTCAGTCCTACTTAGAAGGGAGAACAAAATAATTATGGGAGGTAGAGGAAGGGAGGGACCTGGGGGGAGTGAGTGGAGGGGGAGGGAAAAAGTAGGGAAGGGGCAGGTGTGGGAGAAGGTGTGGGGGAGAAGTACAGAGGGTCAGAAAATTGAACAGAGGTGTGTAGCTGTGGGGGATGGAGAACTGGGGGTAGCCACTAGAAAGTCCCAGATGCCAGGGAAGCAAGAGGCTCCCAGGAGCCAAGAGTGATGACTTTAGCTGGAATACCCCAACAGGGGAGAGAGAACCTGTAGAGACCATATCCAGAGGTTAGGCACAGCCACTGTTGAGGAATGGGCCACCTACCTATCTCCAAAATTTTAACCCAGAATTGTTCCTGTCTAAATAAAATACAGGGACAAGGAGTGGAGCAGAGACAGAAGGAAAGGCCATCCAGAGATTGTCCTACTAGGGATCCATCCCACATGCACACCACAAACCCAGACGCTATTGCTTAAAGACCTATTGTAAATGGCACACCCCAGCCTTTAGAACAGTGCTATCCAATGGAAATAGAATTCAAGCCATATGTGCAATTTAAAACTATCTAACAGCTACAGTTTAAAAAGTGAAAAAAAAAAATGGCCGGGTGGTGGTGGTGCACACCTTTGATCCTAGCACTTGGGAGGCAGAGGCAAGTGGATTTCTGAGTTCAAGGCCAGCCTGGTCTACAGAGTGAGTTCCAGGACAGCCAGGGCTACACAGAGAAACCCTGTCTCAAAAAACCAAAAAAGAAAAAAGAAAAGAAAAGAAAAGAAAAGAAAAAAAGTGAAAAAATGTATAGATGTATCATTTTTTAAAAAGATTTATATTATGTATATGAGTACTGTCACTGTCTTCAGACACACCAGAAGAGGGCATCGGATCCCAGTACAGATGGTTGTGAGCCACTATGTGGTTACTGGGCATTAAACTCAGGACTCCTGGAAGAGCAGTCAGTGCTCGTAACCACTGAGCCATCTCTCCAACCCTTATGATGTATCTTATTTAGTGCCATGTATCATGAATATTATGTCAACATGCCATCCATATGAAAGTATTATTTATTATTTTATATGTATGCACATATGATGTGTATGTGAGGGTACATAAGATGGCACATGCAATTACAGATATGTGGCCACTACATCTAGCATATATGGTTTCTGAGGATCTGAACTCAGGCAATCATGCTTGGGTTTCAAGTACTTTTACCCGCTGGGCCATTTTCTACTATTTTTCTTTCATACAAGTCTAAAATCCAGTATATATATTATACTTAAAATATATTGTTTGGCTCTTAACTCTTATTCTCTTGCTCTTACTCTTGCTCCCTTGCTCCCCCTCTCTCCACCTTCTCTTCTCCCCTCTCTCCACGTGGCCATGGCCGCTCTCTGCTTCTCTACTCTTCTCCCCTCTGCCTTTCTACAATAAATGTCTTAAAACTATAAAAATATATATATTGTTTGGTTTCAGATACTGGAACAAGGGACTGAGGAGCATATTTTACATACCAAAGTAGACCTGGTCTCCAGGTTCTCCCAGCATCCGTCAGTCCCTACCTGGCATACTCTGCCCCCCAATCCTGAACTTTCCAGCCCAGGGACTGGGCTACCCTTCCCCCGAGGCTCTTCTCTATATAACCCAGACATTTTGTTCTCTCCCCCTCCCTCCCTCCCTCCCTCTCTCTCTGTCTCCCTCTCTGCTCTCCTCTTCTCTCTACCTCTGTGCCTGTGCCCTCTCTCTCTCTTTCTTCCTCTCCCTCCCCTACCTCCCCTTTCCCCTTCGTGACTTTTGTGGCCTGGTCCTTGAGGCCATTGAATTTGCCAGGTCAAAAGGAGCTTCCAAAAAAGCCCTGCTTTTAATATAATCTAACATGGCTTGAATTGGCTTATTTCACCACCATCAGCGAAATAACCTATCATAGGTCTCAATTCAGAATAAAGTTTCAAGTGCTCTGTGGCCGTATACAGCTTTAGTGTAAACTCAGACACCTTTATACCTAGTCCAATTCACGTTGAGCTTTGAGAATGTACAATAAGTAATTTTTCTTTTCTTTTTTTTTTTTCTTTTTCTTTTTTTGGTTTTTCGAGAAAGGATTTCTCCGTGTAGCCTTGGCTGTCCTGGAACTCACTCTGTAGACCAGGCTGGCCTCCAACTCAGAAATCCACCTGCCTCTGCCTCCCAAGTGCTGGGATGAAAGACGTGCGCCACCACCGCCCAGCCAGTCCTTTTTCTTAGTGTAAAGTTCATGAATGGTTAGGATTATAGCTCAGTGGTAGAATACTTATCTATCATCCATGAGGACTAGGTTCAACCCCCAATACTGCCAAAAGAGGGGAATCTTCAGTGTTCAATGCTCGCATGTATACATATATCATAGCAAGTTGAACACAACCACCTCCTATTTTATACTCTTGTATTTTCTTTGTCACGCTATTCTGTTTCAGTTAGTAGGATATTGCAGCACTCTAGAGAGTTAATGGGGTTTCATTTATGGCATGAATGGGGGAAGGAGAACTTGGGAGATATTAGAGAGGCAAATGCATCAGGATTTGGAAATCTAGTCTGAAGTTGGAGCAGGGTCCAGGAAGGCTCGTTTTCCTGGCTCTAGCATGTGAGTGCGATCACTGCAATCGAGTATCAGGAGTGAGGAGTATGTGGGAAGCACCATAGGATTTCCATGTACTATTATCTAGTCAGTGTTGTTCATGAAGCTCAGGAGAGACTTTGGAGCTGAAGGCAGAGATTGTTGGAACAGCTTGGCTTTCAAATTGATGACAGTGAATGTGGGTCACCTCAGAAGGAAGCGGATTGAAACAATCACTAAGAAAGATGACTCGGGGTAGTACTAATGGTAAGGGACTCGCTACTGTAATAGCAGCAGTTGGAGGCTAAGATGGTGTCGAGATTTATACCAACTTGAAACAAGCTAAAGTTATTTGGGCAGAGGGACTCTTGGTTGAGAAATACCTCCAAAAGTTTTGCCTTGCTCTGAGCTTGGTAGCATGCACCTTTAAATCCCAGCACTTGGGAGGCAGAGGAAGGTGGATGTTTGAACTCAAGGCCAGCCTGCTCTACATTAGGAAGTTATAAGACAGCCAGGTTACATGGAGAGACCTGTTTCAAAAAACAGATATGCATATAGGTAAGTCTGTAGTGCATTTTCTTGATTGATGATGGGTATGGGAAGGCTTGGCTCACTATGTATGGTGATACCCCTAGGCCAGTATCTGGGTTCTGGGGGGGGGGGGGTTGGGTGGAGCAAGTTAAGCAAGCCAGTAAGCAGCAGTCCTCAATGGTCTCTGCATCAGTTCCTACTCCAGGTTCCTGCCCTGTTTAAGTTCCTGCTCTGACTTCCCTCACTGATAAAAGAATGCCGTGTGGAAGTGTAAACTGAAATAAACCCTCTTCTCCCTAAGTTGCTTTCTGCTCATGGTGTTTTATCAAAGCAATAGAAACCCTAGTTATGATAGATGGGAAGGTTAACAAGTGTGAGGCTAGCCTGAGCTATATAACAAGACTTTGTTTTTAAAACAACAACAAAAACCCCACATAAAACAAACATTTTTTTTGTTTGTTTGTTTTGGTTTTTCGAGACAGAGTTTCTTTGTGTAGAGCTGGCTGTCCTGGAACTCACTCTGTAGACCAGGCTGGCCTCGAACTCAGAAATCTGCCTGCCTCTGCCTCCCAAGTGCTGGGATTAAAGGAGTGCACCGCCACGGCGGCATCAAACAGAATCTTAACAAAACTAATCACCAGTCACCTTAAACAATCCTGTGACAAAGCTAACTCTAGGAATCTATCTTAGTTACAGTTACTATTGCTGTGATAAAACACACCATGACCACACACAACTTGGGGAGAATGGGGCTTATTTAGCTTATATATCCCCAGTGAAAGTCTGTTATGGGAAGCCAAGATAGGGACCTAGAGACTGGAGCTGATGCAGAGGCCATGGAGGCGAGATGCCTACTGGCTTACTTCCCTCACTTCCTCAGCTTGCTTTCTTATAGAACCCAGGACCACCAGCCAAGGAGTATTCCAACCTACGATGGGATGAACCCTCTGCTGTTGATTACTAATTAAGAAAATGAACTCAGCCCCTCTATATCAATCATCAATCAAGAAAAAAATCCCACAGACTTGCCCACATGGGCCTAGTCTTCTGGAGGCATTTTCTCAATTAAGGTTCCCTTTCCTAAGACGATACTAGTTTGTGTCGAGCTGACATAAAACCAGCCAGCACAGAATCAATGTACACTAAACAATGTACATTATTATGTTTTTGGGGAAAGAGAACAGAAGAGCTACAGGTCAATCTATTAGAATATTCCTAATTTTTGCCTGTCTGTACATGAAATTTGGCTAAATTAACCTACTTTTATCCTCAGATCTTTCCAGGACAGAATCCCAAGGAAGACACAGAAAGAGCCAACAGAGGAAGGATTATGGAAAGGGAAGAGAAATGTATTTCTCAGGTGACTGAGAGATCAGGGTACCAAGGGGAGGGTAAATTCCCAGAGAGAACATTCAAAGTCAGCAGAGAGAGCAAATGAGGTGAAAAGACAGAAGGAAGAATTTCAGATTGGATTTAGGAGATAGTCAGTGGTTATGTTTTGGTAAAGCTATATGAGTTTGGGTTCAATTAAGTTATGTAAAAGAATAGTGAAAGTTGAGGGTCCTTCTTATCTGATAGCATTCTGCTGCTGTCTGTAAAGGGAGAGGAAAGTCATAGTGGCTTGATTCTGGCAGATGTAGAAGTATCATTTTGTGGTATCCTGGAATGTTGGATCCTGTCACAGAATGATTTTCAGAGGTTGGTAGACTGGGAGTAGGAAGAGGTAGAAATGGCTATAGAGATAGTTCATTTGGTAAAATCCCTTAGAGCATGAAGATCTGTGTTTGATCTGAAACTTGAGCACAATATCACAAGCTTATGCCTGATTCCAGTTCTGTGGCGTGAAAAGAGGCTCTTTAATCTCCACACATGTACACACACACATACACACACCCACATACACACACACACCACACACACAGAGAGAGAGAGAGAGAGAGAGAGAGAGAGAGAGAGAGAGACAGAGAGACAGACAGACAGACAGACAGACAGACAGAGAAACAGAGAGACAGACAGAGACAGATACACAGTGAGAGACAGAAAGACCAAGATGGGGGTGGTGAGAGACTCTGCTGCTTCTTGATAAGATAGAATGATGAGACCAAGCAAACCAGGTCATTTGTGGTCTCTGAAACACTACAGCTGCCAACAAGAGGAACCTAGGGTAGCCAGAGGGAATCGGCCTGGCCCAAAGTGCATAGGCTGGGGGCTGGTGAAGCTGAAAGCTAGTCTCCATTTATGGAAGCCTGCTATGTTACACAGTTTGTGTGTGTGTGTGTGTGTGTGTGTGTGTGTGTGTGTGTATGTGTGTGTGTGTGTGTGAAATTATTGTATGGATTTGAGCAAATGACATTTTTTCTATATTCCAATTCTACCACCCCAAAGGAGTAAAACAGGTGATGGTTTTACCATAGAATGTGATCCACTGCTGTATGTCTGTCTGACCTGCTGTTCCAGCCAAAAGTCAGGGCTTTGCCACTCTTCATTTCTGGTTTATGGTATCCATTTGGAGACAAGATAGGTTGAATGATTTTTTTTTTATGGTAAGACACACTGGCTAAATATGTGTACAAAATGTTCACAAAGTACTTTGAAATTTTGCATTAATGTTGTACAAACCACTTCTGATTTCTGCTTTTTGTCTCAGATGCCTCCTCAAAAGATTGAATGTATTCCAAATTGTATTTGTTACATGCTATTCATTGTTTAAAGAAAGCTATGTTGAATCTTCTCTTCATGTGAACAATAGTTTCCTAATTTACCTGTTTCATAATACTGAAGCTTGAAACATTGGCTTTCTTTGAGGCATGGCAGTATCACATTGAATTAGAGTTTTCTTAACAGAGGCTGTCCATCTAAGTTCAACGCTTGGGGTTAAAACCCAGCAACGGGAAAAATAATAGTCTTGATGCTCTTGTGTCTTTAGCTAGTGCCTGGGCAAAGCTTCTCAGTGACTCTTAGGGAAATAAACATAGAAAAAGAATTATTCCATCTCATCACAGGGGGCAGGATGAGAAGGAGAACGGAAGGAAGGTAGGAATGAAGTCAGTCATTGCAAGCCAGGCCTATTTTCTTCCAATAATCTCCCAGGTAACAGCCTAGCCTTGCTAGGGTCTGATTACCCGTTGCTGGCCTCAGATCATAGTATTATTGTTTTAACATTCCTACCTTCCTCTTTATCTCAGCATGAACTGGGTTATAAGGGAGGCTGGAGAAGCTGACCCTGCTTGGGGAAAGACAGTTTAGCACTCAATGATCTTGAAGGCGGACTTGAAAACACAGTGATTAGAAAATAAAGCAGCGAGCCCTGGTAGTGTAAGCCTGTGTAATAATGTGCAGGGCCACACAGGGCTAGCCTATTGAGCAGGATTCATTTTCATATAATCTCCTCCCTCCAGCCAAAGTCTTTGACTTGGGGTTTTTGTTTTCCTCTCCGTAATTCATGCATGCTGAACCTGACATCAGTGTAAAAGGACGCTGAGGGTTATTTAAATGGGCATTTAAGAAAAATAACAACAGCAATAATAGGTTAATAGAAACATCATGAATGATGTGTAGAGCTTATTGCCAAATGAATGATGTTGAAAGCCCATTCCTAGGACACACAGGTCTCTAGGCTTCATCTCTAGTATGCCTAATAGTGACTGCAGGCACAGTCACATAATAATAAACTGTATTGTAGCTCCAAATTGTTTAGTTATAAGGTAATTGTTCTATACTGGTTCCAGGCTGGAGGTCTTACTCATTTTTCTCAGTAGGTGATCAAGAAATGGTACAACCATTCATAGTCACACTGTAGTGGGCACTGTGTTGAATGTTCTATATGTATTAAACACGTACAAACAGGCCACAGACTCATGACATAAGAATTACAATTCTTCACACTAAACGAAAATCATGAAAAAAAAAAAACTCCCCAAATTAGATACTAACCGATTAAGCAGAGATTTCAAATTAGATCCGTCTGACTCCTAAAACTATATACACATCTTAAACCAGTGAGCCATGAGTTACCTGCTCAAGCCCCCAGAGGATTCAGAAGCAATATGTGTGGGAAAGCACTTTGTAGAATGCTGTATTTAGACCTCCCATGTCACACTTTTAAATTTCAGGACTGGGAAACAAGTCTGATATCTAGGCTTTTTGTAGTAAAATTAGAAATTCAAAGCAAGTACAATTTTTTTTTCAATGCTGGGGATTGAACTCAGGGGTTTTCATGTTAGGTATGTGATTTACCACTGATCTACACCCCAGTCTTAAAGGAAAGACTTTGACACAGTAATTCCTCTCCAAAGAAACTTGTACATGTGGTCAGAACCACCCAGCCCCCTAGTATGTTTTACTTAAATGCTCAGTAGAAGAGGACTGGGCAAATAAGTTGTAGTCTATCTATATGGTAATGAGAATGAAGACTAGACAACCAACTATAAGAATGTAGCTAAATTTCACAAGCCGGACATGAGGTAATATATATGACATAGTTTCCTTTCCACAAACTACAAAATGAGATAGGCAGAGCTCACCAATGATATTAGAAGTCAGCATAGTGGGAGGGGCAAAGGATGGATAATAGCACAGGTCAGTGACTTGCTCTGGATGCTGTGTATACCCAGGGTTTACAGGGGAACCAAAAGAGCAGTCGTTAAGGCTACCCAATCCTCCCCATATCCACCTGTCTCTCCATGAAATCTGATTAAATTGTTCTTTTTCACCCCACAATCTACCAGGATGGGACTCTGGGAGCAACATTTTGAGGGCTAGTAGAGGAAGGTCCCATAAAGAAGACAGAATATTTCTCATATGGCTGGGTGACCAGGAGTCCAAGGATAACACCATCACCCCATTGACGATTCCCCTGTTTCTCCATAAAATAATAAACTAGTTTTGGTTTAAGAAGTAATATATTTTGCAGAGAATACCTTCTTTGGAGCACATTTGTCCATTGCTTAGAAAAACACTTTTATTATTAAAATACGATCTTGTGCGGATTTCAAGCTGAGCCATGTTAGAAATAGCTGTACTCAATCTGACTGCATCGCACAACTCCCACACTACATAATTTGTTCTAATGCTTGTTTCTTTCAACCCTCAGCAATGTTTTCCATATGTCTTCTAAACATATTTTCTGACAAAAGAATGTGTTTTCCTTTGACATCGTTTTTTTTTCCTCCTTCATGTTAGAGTTATTTGTTTTACTGTGGCAGGAAGAACAGGATTTTTTTTTTCTCTTTTAGACTACAGGAAACTGAAAAAATACTTCTAAATATTTATCACTACATGTGACAGTATTTTTTTTTTAAAAGTGCGGGGTTGAGTATCCTATGACTCAAAACATGAAACTTAAAAGAATCATCTGTCTTCATGTTCTGAATGCTTCATTTTAGAATACCATGATAATTGCAATAGCTTTATAGTACTTCCATTAGCTGGTATCTTGAGGTATGATATACACTCAAACTGGAACATCTTGGCATTTCTAATAGTCTTCTGTATAATAATTTTCATTTCAGCTGTCTCCTTGTGAAATTAGATTAAGTTGTCATTGGTTGTGCCTGATCATGTGGCTGATGCAGAACTCATACAGGCAATAAGAGAAGCATCAGCTCTGCTGTCCTTCCTTTTCCTCTTCCTTCTCTTCATCTTCTGTGGTTCATGGTTCTTTGTTTCATTTTGTTTCCTTTCACTTTTTTTTTTGGTCTTTTTGTTTGTTTGTCTTTCGAGACAAGGTTTCTCTGCGTAGCCCTGGCTGTCCTGGAACTCACTCTGTAGACCAGGCTGGACTCGAACTCAGAAATCCACCTGCCTCTGCCTCCCAAGTGCTGGGATGAAAGACGTGCGCCACCACTACCTGGCTCATTTCTCCTTTTTAAGGACAGAGTTTAATGTATCCAAGACTGACCTCTGACTTTCTGTACAGCCAAGGATGACCTTGAACTTCGGATCCTCCTGCCTGTACCTCCCCAGGCCTGAGATTAGAGGCACATGCCATGGAGTCTGGTTTTGTGGGTATCAAGCTCATGGCTTTATACATGCTAGACAAGCACTCTGCCAACTGAACTGCGTTGCCCTGCCATTTTCTTGTTGTTTACCAATGCTGCTTCCCTATTTTATTGCAAGAAATGGTTCTTGAAAAACTCATTGTTATTATTTTTAATTATGTGTATGCACATGAATGTCAATACCTTCAGCGGGCAGAGGCATCAGATCTTCCTGGAGCTAGAGCTATAAGCAATTGTTAGCTGCCTGGATGTGGGTGCTGGGAAACAAATCCAGGTCCTCTGCAAGAGCAGTATAGGCTCTTGACCACCGAACCATCTCTCCAGTCCTTTGTTGCAGGAAATGTTTTAAGTCACTAACTGATCTTATGAGTATCTATTTGGCTAAAATTAGATAATACATTCCAAAAAGCATTGATCAAAGTCTAGGTGAGCTATAAGTCAAGACACCCAATTTGACACCCCCCCTTCCAGGCCACTGTATACTTTACCATGACAGAGATGGAGTGCCAGTGTAAATCCACATGTTAGAATTAGATCTTAGCAATGCTGCCTTTCTTGATTACTGACATGAAAAGTAATTGTAAAAAGTGCAAGACTCATTGTCCTCACTGTCCACTGCATTGTCTTCTCCTTTGCATATAAGGAACAAGTGGTCTGTCTACACATTCGGAATCTTGCCGTTGGGTGCTGCTGTAATGGGGGAGATCTGCATTTGTAGACTCTATGTTTGGCTCCTTAACAGAAATGCTCTTCTCCACTGTTGTTGTTCTGGGGCTCTGCCTGGCATGGACAGTGCTATGAAAGCAAACCTTCAAAACAAAACTGTCTTCGTCTTCTTCCAGGAGCTGTTGTTGAACATGTAGGAATTGTGACTGCGTCCCGCAACAAGTCTTTGTAGGTAGCACTGTGCAGGGGATTTCTTCCAGAACTTGCCACCAGGAATGCTGGCCTTTTCCTCAATAGTTTTCTTCTTCTTCTTTTTTGTCTTTGACATAAGAACAATGGCCACATTTAGTCTCCTTGTTGCTAGGACTGCATAGAGTTAAAGCCATTTTTGTAGTCCGCCTCTCAAAAGTGCTGATGGTACAGCATGCACTCCTGCATTCTGTGTGCTTACTTCACTCTTGATCTTATCTTCTGGTGTCTAGAGATAGAGCCCGCAGGCTCGCACATGCCACGTAGGCAATCCTGTCGCTGAGCTTCACCCCCAGCCCTTACCCAGGGTCTGTTAAGAAACTCACCTATATTTTCTTCTTCCTCCAAATAAAACAAGTTTTAAACTGCCAATTTTTACTGTCTTTAAGCCACTTTAAGGTTTTTTGGGAGGAAGGAAGTGAGATAAGAAAACTAATGTTCACCATATTAAAGCTCAACTGCCTATGAAAACATAACTTAAGAGCACAGCATTTCTTACCACCAGGTAAAGATTCTTAGTACCAGTGCCTATTAAGACATGGACCTAAGATCTGTTAACCATAAGCTACACTCGCGTTTCAGAGAGGTCATGTGTGAGACAGCCGACACTGGTTATAAGACAACATGTATTGGGAGACATGGTCTAATGTTGAACCCATTACAATTGTAGGGGAGGAAACAGATATTTTATAATCAGTGAAACATGATTTCAGGTTTAGTTCTAAGGTTTGTCATGCTATTTGAAAGTCACTGGTGTGTGTTCCAAAGCAACACTGAAGAGACTTGCAGCTTATGGCTGCCCCTTGTTTTAAGAAAGCCCACATACCAGGGCATGACACAGTTTCTCCCCCCTGATCGCCAAAGGGCCAGTAATTACTAGGCTGATTTAGATGCAGGTGCTTAGGCACTCTTTTTGTCGTTGTTATTGTTGATGTTGTTTTTGGGTTTTTTGTTGTTGTTGTTGTTGTTGTTTGTTTTTTGAGACAGAGTTTCTCTGTGTAGCCCTGGCTGTCCTGCAGTTTGCTTTGTAGCCAGGTTGGCCTAGAACACAGAGATTCACCTGCCTCTGCCTCCCGAGTGCTGGGATCAAAGGTGTGTGCCATCACTGCCTAGCTGTTGTTTGTTTTTGTTTTTGTTTTTGTTTTTAACTTGTGTTATTGCTTTGTTTTTGAGATGAGGTCTTACTCTGTATCCTTGGCTGTCTTAGAAACTCTTTATGTAGCCCAGGGTTGCTTAACCCCATAGTGATACACCCACCTCTGCCTCTCAAGTGCTGGGATTAAAATCATTCACTACCACAAATGACTGGCCTAAGTTTTGTTTTTGAAACGTAAACTATTCTCTAATGCCTCCCCTTTCCCCTTCAGCACACTTCCCTCTCTACATCATGTGCTGTTGTATTTTTAAGCCTACTGAATCCACTTATAGACATGGGTGGAGGACCATTTATTGGAGCATGGGTAGCTTCTCAGGTGCTAAATCCATGAAGAAAAGTGACCGCCACATCTCCCAGCAGCCCTTAACTGCCAATAGCTTCTCAGGTAGTGGTGGTACTTTGTGGCTCCCTCCCGGATCCAGTTCGGTGTTTGGACTTTATCTGCCTTGATTTTGTGCAGCTCTTGTGCAGGAGCGCACAGTCACTGCCAGTTCATAACTATGACAGCCCTCTCAGGCCCAGATGACTGCATTGAAATAGTCATGTGGGCTTTTTTTTTTTTTTTCCTTAATGGAGTTCTTACAAGGCAAATCTAAATAAAGTTGCAAATGCATTTAAAAAAATATTTCAGGTAACTTTTTAACTGTGCTATATTGTTTTGCTTTTAAACAGTTTCAACCTATTTATTCCCAACAATAGAAAAAGTGGGCAAAGGACAGGTTATTTTCAGAAGAAAATACAAATGGCTAATAAACATTTGAAAAATGTTCAATCTTTCCTGTAATCAAAATAATGCAAATTGAAACAGCATGATGCCATTTTTTGGTCTATAAAATTGACAAAGATAATACTTCATGCCAGCGAGATAGCAACAAGATAGGCGCTTTTCATACATTGTAATGTGAGTGTGAATGGTACAGCCTTTGTAGAAGGTAATTTACCAATAGATGTTAAAACAGTCTTCAAATGGTTATCCTTAAAATGTTTATACCCCTGATCTAAGGAATTTAGCTCCTAGGCATCTATTCAAAGAACGTAATCACAGATTCAGAATTATGTTTAGAATGTTACTTTTATTAAGAAAATATATTTTAAATTAACACTTAACATTAAGGAACGATTTAAGACCTTTCTTTTTCAAGATTTGTTTTGTTTTTAACTATGTGCATATGTGCATGTCTGTGTGTGGGTATGTGCATGTGTGTGCACAGGTGCCTACAGAATCCAGAAGAGGGTATCCAATTCCCTGCAGCTGGAAGGCAGGCTGTTGCAAACTGCCTGACGTGGGTGCTAGGAACTGAACTTGGGTCCTCTACAAGAGCAGTATGCAATTTTAAACATAGAGCTATCTCTTGGACTCTCTGTATGATTTTCCTATTCAGTGTAATATTTTATTATCTTAAATTAATGAGGTTGAAAATGAATTAAATGATATGATAAAATTGTTATGATGGCCAGGCGGTGGTGGCACACGCCTTTGATCTCAGCACTTGAGAGGCAGAGGCTGGTGGATTTCTGAGTTCGAGGCCAGCCCGGTCTACAGAGTGAGTTCCAGGACAGCCAAGACTACACAGAGAAACCCTGTCTCAGGGAAAAAAAAAAAAGGATTGTCATGATGTGTTGGGTGAAGAAAGTATTTATGCAGAAAAGTTCTAAAGCTTTTTGTATGTATACATGGCATATCAGAAAGGCTGAAACTAAACCACAGTTAACTCTGGAAAACAGAGTTAAATTATTTGAGGTTTATTTTCTTTTAACTTCCCCTAGTTTCCTAAAATATATACTATGATGATAAGAGACATTTAGAGCACACTGTTACTATGTGTACTTTCTTCCTGAGTTTAGTGCCTATTTCTGTCTTTATCAGCAATCACTTTCTCCAGTTACTGTCCAACTAGTATTTGTTGAGGACCTACTCTGTGTCCAGGACTGCATTGGGGAGTGAAGCTATAGCAACAAAGATGGTAGACCAAGTCCTTGCTTTCTGGAGTTGTCATAATGGTGGAGAAAGACTGTCTACAAATTTAGTGTCTCCTTATTTGCTAACTTGGACCCTTCTCCCTGCCTTCATGCTTTTAGATGCTATAATATGAATTTATTCCAATTGCTTTAAGCATCACTTATATTGAGTCGTCTTCTAGAGCCCTATTGCCAGATTTTAGTGCTCTCTCTCAAATTTCAACCTTGTACATACAGGCCTGACATCCCTACCTGGAGATCTAACAGTAAGGTCCAAGCGAGAGAGTGAGAACAGAACCCAACTCTTTCCATCCTTTTTACCACAGACTTTTAGAACCTTTCCTATCCAGAGAATGATAACCCAGGTGCTCCCATTTTTCTGCCCAATTACTCTGGAATTACCCTATCTCCTTATCCTTTTCATACTTTGTATCCAATGTATTCCAAATTTTACTTATCCAAAATCTATGTAAAATCTGATGTCTCATTACCTCTAGGGCAGTGGTTTTGCTTCTACCTCAGATCTCTTACCAGTTTGTTCTCCATATATCCACTAAGGTCCTGTTAAAGCACACTCAAAGCCAGATGTGGTGGTGCATGCCAGTAATCCCAGCATAGGAAAAGCTAAGAAAAGGGAATCTAGCGCTCAGGCCACCACCAGATAAATAGTGAGTTCAAGGCCAGCCTGGGCTACATAAGACCTTGTTTCAAAAAGAGAACAAAAACTGGAGACTAGACAGATGACTCATTAGGGAAGAGTGCTTGCAATATAAGCATGGGAACTTGAGTTTTGATTTCAGCATCCATGTTTAAAAAACAAACAAACAAAAAGGCCAGGCAGTAGTGGCGCACACCTTTCATCCCAGCACTTGGGAGGCAGAGGCAGGTGGATTTCTGAGTTCGAGGCCAGCCTGGTCTACAGAATGAGTTCCAGGACAGGCAGGACTACACAGAGAAACCCTGTCTCGAAAACCCAAAAATTAAAAAAAAATAGAAAAAGACGTAGCCATATATTCACAGATAACCCAGTGCTGTAGTGGAGAGAGCTGGGCTGATTACTAACTAGAGCTGACTGTCAGCTTAGCTGCAGTTTCAGTGGCAGACCCTGTCTAAAAGAAAAAAGGCCGAGGGTTCTCAAGGACAACCAGCCTCCTCTGGCAATCACCACTTAACACACTGCATATGTCTTACATTCTTCTCGTTGTTGGTCATTACTGTTCAGCATTAGGAGGACAGGACAGTTTCTGTTGTTGTTGTTGTTGTTTGGTTATTCTTTGGGGTTTTTTTGTTTGTTTTTTTGTCTGTTATCTCCTCTGATGTGACCTCAGAATCTGCAACAGTACCAAACACACACTAAGTACTGCTCACGTGGTATAAAATGTTGAACAAAAGGATAATGGTAGATATTATGACAGTGATTTAAATCTTTCAAAAGCACAAATGAGTTCTAAAACTTCCCTATGCATAGGAATTATATCAGCTAGTTTATAGATAATAGCTGAATGCCTTCATTTTCCATCAGACCTACCCTCCATATTAAGGACACCTGAGCCTTGATTAAATTTTCTGCAACTCTGAAATCACAGAAGAGGAAAAATATTTCTTTAAATTTATTTTTACATTATGTAAATGACATGAATATGTTCCCATTATGGGAACAAAGTGAAATAA
>JADRCD010039024.1:0-12366 GCA_019843815.1 Montemys delectorum | reverse complement strand
TTTTTTTTTTTTTTAAAGAAAACAGAAACTATAATGAGAATTTATCTTTTCATGATTTACTTAACATGAAATGTTACATATTTTGTTCAAATAAAATCTTTTTCTACCTCTGTTTTAATTTGCTATTCCTTAAAATGACTACATTGTTAATAATTCTTACAGCTCATTCACCTTTGTCATTCATTCTCTTAATTTATGCTCACATTCTGCTTTGTTCCTGTGGAGAAAGTCAAAGAAACATACTGACTTCTTCCTCAACAAATGTAGCCCTTCCTCCTCCATCTCTGTCCCTCTTTGACACTCATTTTGCCCTTGTTGCAGCTCTTGCCAACAACTTTTTTTTTTTTGAACCTACTCTTTTTTTTTTCTTTTGCTACCACCCTCAACCTGAATCTTTTTAAACTCTGTCCTGACTCATCAGTCTGCTTATTTAAGGTTACAACTTTTACACTTTCCCCAAAAGCAATTTAAAGTATGGAAGGCAAATATTACATGCGGTGATCCTTTTATTTATCCCTTCCCATACTTAAAAATTATGCTTTTTCCTCTATATGTTTATGTATTAAATTCTTGTGGCTAGGCACTCTCTAGGATCTAGTTTCTCTTTGTATTGGGAAGGACTATCTAACGTTTTGTGCATTACTGGATCCTTTTATATGGGCCTCCTTAGCTATGAGCTACTGTGTGCATCCCTGATCTCTTTTGTACTTAGGATCCATCTGTCAGTGCTTTCTTTGATCTTTTTCAATTCAGCTTCCTCATTTGTATGGACACTACTACAATCTTTCTTACTGTGTTCGTCAGTGTTCTCTTAATTAAA
Organism: Montemys delectorum; assembly: GCA_019843815.1. Classification (NCBI taxonomy): domain Eukaryota; kingdom Metazoa; phylum Chordata; class Mammalia; order Rodentia; family Muridae; genus Montemys; species Montemys delectorum. The sequence continues at coordinate 11,546 of JADRCD010039024.1, read as the reverse complement.
GACAATGGCCTCGTTACCATATAGTTTTATTTTCTTAGCTATTTTAGGGCATGATTAGCCCTTTTGTGACTTGATATCATAGATTTTGTAACTCCTTTACTTTCTCCTGCTAGCTTTTCTGGCTTTTTCTGCTCTTCTTGCTTGCCCATTCATTCATCCATTCATTTTTTAAAAAAAGTTTTTAAAAATGTTTACTTTTCAGTGTGTCTAACCACATATACATCTCTCATAAGAAAATTTGCTAGTCATGTCCCAAGTGATATGGAAGGATAGCTGTGAGAAGGACTATCTGGCAGTACTCTTCTTCTCTTGTAGAGACCGTCCTTTTATTTATTTTACAGCTCTGTGTAGGACAGTTGGATTGGTGAGAGGGAGCTCCAGGAGGCTTCTAGGAAATGGTCTCATGCAGAATTCTTTACCTTCCCCTGTTCTTCCTTGGTTTACAGGTGGTGAAAGTGGCTACTTTCATTTTTTAAGCATTATTATTCACATACTTCTTCATCTCATTGTCTTCACCTACCTGATGATTTTTCTTTTGCTCTGATATTTTAGTTGATAGTCTACATTTCCCTTTTTGGCCTTCCCTTTGGAAGCTTCTGATGTAAAAGGTCATGTTCTCTTTATTCTTACCTCAAGTTTAACATGATGAGGAATAAAATGGAGGCTTTAAAAGTCAATTTTCCTTTGTGTTAATTTAACCCCTCTAAGGCAGCAATATGAGATGTATGTATAACTAAAAAGCAAGAGGTTTCACGACTGTATAATTATTCATACTATATATTTTAAAATAAGCACATCATTGTTACTCCTTTTTATATAGTCATAAATGATGTGTGTGTGTACGTGCACACTATCATGATAACAAAAAAAGGCAAGAAAAGTGAGTGTATTTTTTTTTTGCCTTAGAAACTACTATGCCCTCTTACCGGAGCCTTCAGTACACTTTTAACAATCTATTTGTGAAAATAATTACTTCCAAATAAGGATTAGCAGCCTTTAAATTTATTATTGCTCAGTTTGCTCACAGTATAATTTCCATTTGAATAAGAAGCTGGTGAATATTTACTATGTTAAAGAAATAGTCATAAAGTAACTACAATTTTGAAGATGACACCATGGGCATTTAGAATATAAGTTACTTATATTAATTGTTTTTAAAAATATAGTGTTTAAGGACACTTGTATCTTAGTGGCTTGTGGAAAGAGTGAACACAAGTAAGATATTTTATTTTTGTTTGTTGCTTTTCAATAGTATCTCACAATGTAGTTCTGGATGGACTGGAATTCACTGTGTAGATCAGTCTTCTCTTGAACTCACAGAAATCTGCCTGCCCTTACTTTCCACGTTCTTGTGATTAGAGGTGTGTGCCACTGTGCCTGGCTAGAAAAAAGACACTTTATGATGATCTGCACTGTTTTCATTTGTAAAGTAAAATCTTTAAAATGCATTTCAGCTGCAATGAATTGATCTGTTTCTGGATATCTGACTTTGTTGTCTTTTTGAGACAGGTTTTCTCTGTGGAGCCCTGGCTGCCTGGAACTCACTCTGTAGACCAGGCTGGCTTCAAACTCAGAGATTCATCTGCCTCTGCCTCCTGAGTGCTGAATTAAAGTTGTGTGCCACCACTGCCCAGCTGATGATGATCTGGCTTCTTAATGGAGTTCAAATTCAAATGTGTTGAGCTAGGATAGGGTTCCTGTTAGAGAGTGTCTTTCAAAGTTTTAAAGGTGGAAACACACAAAGTCTCACAAAATATTATTTATCTTTACCACATTCAATTTGTCTCAATATTTTAAACTTACTTGGATTTTACTGCAAAGAAAATTATTGCTATGACCTAGGAAACATGATTCTCTTGGATAATAGCTTTTACATTTGAAAAACTAAGGATTGTGTTCTGCTACAATTTAACAAGTATTCCATTAATTTGATAGCCAAGTATGTCCTACTTTCTCTTTATCATATCTTTTTATATAAATTTTAGTACTTTGTGATTAGAGGTGTGTGTTAACATGCCTTGGGTCTTACCTATTTTTTTGGTAAGAAAGGTTGAATACTTTGTTTTATTTTTTCAGCTACTAATGGTGGTAAATGGTACCTGTCCATTATAAATCTCATACCTAAGGACTAGTATAATAGTAATTAAAAAGTAAAAATGATCACATAAATTGAAAGAAACCTTTTCTTTCTAAATGGTGTGATTATTGAATCCCGAACCTCTTAGATGCTAGCCAAGTGCTCTGTCACTGAGATATACTTTGTAGCCTTTAAAATAATTATTTTCTTATTTTGAAACTACATTTAAAGGTTTACTTCTCATATTATGTGCATGACTGTTTTTCCTGAATGTATGTGCATCATGTGAGTGTCTGGTCAGAAGAGAGAGGTTGGATCCCCTGGAACTGGAATTACAGAGGGTTGTGAGCCTCTATATAATAGGTACAGGGAATTGGACCCAGGTCTTCTGTGAAGGGAACAAGTGTTTTTCCACTGATCCACCTCTCTAGCCCAGTTTCATTGTTTTAAAAATCATGAATCAGTATGGTCATCTTTTAGGGGAGCAGTTTAGTTTCTTGACTTGAGAATAGTGATGTGAAGTACATTGTTTTCTTACTTCTTGCATACATACATTTTCTTCAGCTCTGTATGAGAAAACAAATGGCAAGTGCTGTCTCTGGGAACTCTATATCAGCTGGATAGTAGCCTTTACCTGGAAGAAATTAAATTGGAGAACATTCTGGAATTATTTTCTATTTGGCATTTGATATCTAAATATGTCAGGTAGAGTAATTTCTTCTCATCAGTACAAACCAGATGCAAAGCTGTTTTAGTTACTCAGATGGCTTCATAGTTCACAGCATCTTCCCAAGTCATTTACTTTTAATTGTCACATCACTCAGCAAACAGACAGTAACCCACATATTTGAGAAGTTTTATTCAATATATTATTATACAAATATCATAGAAACTTGCATTTTTTATTTATTCAGATTCAGAATCCCCTAAAGTATGGAGGGCTATTTAATATTATTATCCTTGGGAGAAAGTATATATTATGTGCATTTGTGATTTGTATACTATTTACATATGGAAGAATTATAATTACAGATTGAAATAAGACTGGTTTATTTACTAGGAAATATAAGGTAGCTTATAAAGCCTTACCAGTTGTCGGACTCAAAGTGCCCAAAATCCAAAGGCTAAAAGAGAAGACTTGGTTAGGTGTGTGTGTGTGTGTGTGTACTTTTTTCCATGGACATGCTATGTAGCCCAAGATAGTCTTGCACTCCCAACTTGTTTGCCTCTGGTTGCCAAGTGCTAGGAGTGCAGGAGTGCACCACCACACCCTACTTGGTTTTTGTCCTGCTCAACTGAGCTGCTGCTGGGGCTGCAAATATGCAGCTACTAGGACTCAAAACTAAGAGAATGAACAAGAAGAAAAATTAAACCTATTGATTCTTATTTCTTAGGTTCTTATTTCTACTATTCGCTTTTCTCAAATGCAGTATGTCATCTGTGCTGGAATTAAGTATTTATTAATGCTCAAGAAACTAGGCAGTCATGTGACCATGGCTTATTATAGCTCACTCCTAAATTTAGATGTGTTCCCAGATTGAAAAATGGTAAAAGGATTAGAACAAATGCACAGCTTTTAGTTTATTCCTTATTTTGGGTTGTATTTTTTGAAGCTATATTTTATCATTCTAATCATATTATACCTATCCTTTAAAAATAATGTATCTTAGAATATTTTAAGACCCTTAGACTTTGTATAAATTATACTTCTTTTGTTTGTTCACTTAGTATTACTCCTAGAAAAATATATAGTCAAGTTTTTATTACTGAGGCATTTCCTGTTTTTGATTTATCTGTATACATTGCTTCTCACTTGTTTCCATCTGCCAATCTTTTGATTATTTTATTTCTTAGTTTCACTTGTTAATAAAAAAGGGAAATTATGATAAAAATGAAATCTGTTTATTAGTGAATGCAATTTGGCAAGAGAGAAGATACAATATTTCTAAAATAAAATCTTTGGACTAATGGGTTTTATTTATGCTTGCTCTTTTTGCAGTTTAAACTATAATTAAATGAAAAGATTTTAGTTTGTTCTTGGCAAACCAAAAGCAACACTGCCGATCGTTTCCTTAGCTATCCTAATGAGTATGTCTCACTAAGGTGTTCTGTTCAATATGCAAATACCTGACCAGAACCTCAGGATTTCTCTGCTATTAGCCAAAGGCTCTCCTGGCTAGACTTCAAACTAAGTGTCACACTGGCTCTTCTCCCCAATATGGGCTACTCATTGAGAAAGGACTTTTTTTTTTTTTTTTTTTTTTTGATGGTAGTGGTGTGGTACTCCAGTGAGGTTTAGTATAGCTAAGAGGAACTTTCTTCCTTTCATTGTGCTATTGTTTTTTTTCTCAAAAAGTAGCATCTTTTTACAGAAAGACAAAAATCTGAACATTCCCTATTCAATATAAACTGAAACAGCAAAAGCTTCTCATGTAGGTGTAGTTACTATTTAAGTTAGTGAGCTTTGCTGATTGCTATGATTGAGGCACATGTAAGATGGAAACTTTAGGATGAATTGAATGAATGTTTTCTGTTGTTTCTGAAAACATTGTTCTACATGATGGAAAATGGTTAAATGATGAATTCCAGACAAAGCATAGGAGAAAATGCTTGAGTGCATAGGACCTGGTATAATTTTATCCAGGTAAGGGAATCATGGTAGCTTTGATGAGGCTGGACTTAGACAACAGTTCAGAACATGGACAGACACTTGGATAGAAAAATAGTCATTAGTGAGGTCTGGAAGATGGAGAAGACAATTGATGTGAGAGGCTAGAGAAAGGGCAAAGCAGTTAAGACCACTGACTGCTCTTCTAGGGGACTTGGGTTCAGTTCCCACCATCCACTTTGTGACTCATAACCACTTGTGACTCCAGTTCCAGGGGATCAGATGCCCCCTTGGTCGCCAGAGACACAGCATATAAACACGCACACACACACAAAGAAAAAGAAAAAGAAATGTTGAAATGCTTGGAGAACAGAATGTGTCAGGAGACAAATAGAAGATAATGTTAGAGAAACATGGGAACTTCTATACTCTTACTTAGGATTAACAAGGCTCTGGATTTTATCCCATCACTGAAAATGGGACTCTAATCAATAGAAATCACTGTGATTAAGCATAAATGACTTCTAGTATACACTGTAAGAAACAATGTGTGTTACTATATAACATATTTCCTGCTTAATATATTTAGGCTGTATTTCCATCCAGTATACACTATTTCATTCTTTTTAATATCTTTACCATTTTGTTGTGTGGAGAAATCATTACTGACATAACCAGCTCTTTATGAACTTGAGTTTTTGCTAGGCCTTTGCTACTGTGAAAACTGTATTTTGTATATTTATCCATATTTTCTTGTATCAATAGGATAAAGTTCTAAAAGTATTTTCTGGTATATAAGCTTTACAAAAATTTGTAGTTACTCTCTAAATATATGAAGATTTGCTTCTCCATTTTCTTATCAGTTCCAGTTATGTCAGTCTTGACATAATTAAAATTTTTATAGTATTGATAAATTTAGAAATTGGCATCTAAAATTGGGAGGTATCTACTAACTAGGGAACATATAACTGGGAATTTGTAATCTTGGAATGGCATAGCATAAGGAAAGACATGAAGTCAGAAGGTGAGATGCCTTTTTATATTGTCATACTTTCTGAAGAATTTGGGAAGAATAGGGCTAGAGAGATGACTTAGCAGTTAAGAGCACTTGCTCCTCTTTCTTATAGAGGGCCTAAGTTCAGTGCCCAGTATCCACTTGGTACTCACAGCTGCCTGTAACTGCAGTTCCCGGGGACCTGATAACCTCTTCTAGCTTCTGAGTGCCACACATGCACCCAGACCCATTAAAAAAATTTTGGGAGGAATGTATATTATTTTCATTTTATTTGTTTGATTTTTGTTTTTTTTTTTTAAATATTTATTTCATATATGTGGCTATACTGTTGCTGTCTTCAGACAAACCAGAAGACTGCATCAGATGACCATATAGATGGTTGTGAGCCACCATGTGGTTGCTGGGATTTGAACTCAGGACCTGTGGAAGAGCAGACGGTGCTATTATTTTCATTTTAAAACAAACTAAAAATCTGAAAGTAGAATATTATATTATCTAACAATCTATGAGAGAATTCTTTACTAATGTATAAGAGATAGGAATGGCAAATAATTTACTTATTAAAATTTTTTTGATTGAATTATAATATACTAATCAAAAGGCATCATACGATTAACTCATCACTTTGTCCTTTCAGTTTGTAAGCAAACTGTTAAATTGCCATAAATAACATAATTATAACTTGTTAATTACATGTTTTGCTTTCATTTTTTTATTTTGTGGGACAGTTTATTGCTACATAACCCAGGCTAGCCTTGGTCTTGCAGGTCTCTTACCTTGGCCTCTTGAATGCTATGTCTATAGGCTTGTGTCTCTAGCCTGCCCCCATTTCATTTTTAATAAAAATGTTACTTTTTAAACTTTAATATATCAGTTATTTTCTGTTACTACATACTGTACTATTTATTAAGTGACAGATGAACAGAGTCTAATCATTTTGAATATATATTAAACAGTAAAGAGGCACTAATAAAATGATCATGAATTTTTTTTATGTATCATTTCCAATGAGGACAGAATTCTTGAATCTTGGGAAGTATTTTCACTATACCAGGATGCACTGGTATGCAGATATGAAAAAATAAATATGAACCTGTTCTGTTGACTCAGAGTAAGACTCTGGTTTCCTGTTCACTGCCTCTCCCTGTTTCTCCAGTACCTCCTTATGCTGATTCTGCCAACAACATCCCTATTGCTGACAATACTGTACAGAAACATGTTCTTCAGTGCCCTGCCATAGAAGACACTAATGACTTCCATACTGCCTAGTGGGTCAGTCCATGCTGTTTTATCCTAGGAAGGTAGTAATCATTGGATTTAATCATTGTACATAATTCAAGAGGTGCAAGGTTATATTTGCTGAAGAGAACAGAACTTTACTTTCATTTATCTATTTACATATATTTTATTGATTTTTATGAGCTGGGCAAACATAATAGTAAATTCAGCCTCTTGGTGGCTTGTAAAAACCTATTTGTTGTGATTCATGCATGCTTTGTCTATGAAAAAAAATGGAGATAGGATTGTAAGTAGCCCACATTGGCCTTAAGTTTGGTATGTGTCCAAATATGAACTTGAACTCCTAATCCTTCTGCCTCTACCCCCTAAGTGCTGGGATTGTGGGTGTGTGCCACCATGTCTGGCTTTTATGGATTAAAAAACAATGTGACTTCAAAGACATTTTACACTTGCTAGAAGCTCTGGACTCTGCTACTTACTGTTAGGTTTTCCTGAACCAAAATATTCATTCTGATAGAAGAGCTAAATGGTGAGTCTAAGATGTTCAGTCTGTTTTTAAAATACCATCCTTTAATGATCATGCTGCTGACTTCTGTGCTAGTTCTGTGCATTAACTGCCCTTTTGAGGGATTTCAGAGGTGGCTCAGCAGCTCAGAGTGCTGGGCTGCTTCTGGGGTACTAGAGCATGCCTTCGCAACCACATCTGGTGACTCACACACACACAGGCATGTGTGCAGACACACAAAAATAAAAGCAACTCCTTAAAAATTGTTACTGAGCTTGAAGGTTGAAGGAGCCATGTGTTCCTATTGATGCTCAAAACTTTAAAGTATAAGCCTAGGTTCAAAAAGATAGAAAACTAACAGATTTAATATTCTTGTTTTTGTTGATGCTTACTACTTTGAATTATTGTAGTAGTTGTCACCAGTAGGGCTCTCTATATCCTAAATGTTCTGGGTAATCTTTAATATAAGTATGTATGTTTCTCCACATAGCCTTGGATGGCCTGAAACTCAAAGATTATGCCTGCTTCTGCATCCTGTATCTACATCCCCAGTGCTAGAGTTAAAGTCTTGCCCACTATGCTGTGCTCTAATTAGCTTTATAATCCTGAATCTTACAAAGGTATTAGCTCTGTTAACTTATGAATCCATTTTATTTTATTTTCAATGTTCTTTTCCACTTAACTAATTAGGCAAAAAGATTTATTATTTTTTTTGGGATTTTCATAATGTAATATGGTTCTGACTAGCAGCATATGAATTCTCTGACCATTTAAATATATTTTTTCTTAAAGAAAATATTTATGAGATGCTAATAAACTATTAAGTGAACAAGTAATACAATATGTGATAATTTTTACACCCTTCCTGTGGTGTGTAAAATTTTAATACAAAGTTGGTATATACTTGATAACAATTTACATGTTTATTTTACCATCTGGTAAATGTGTAAATGATATTTTGAGAAGCACATTTCATATTCACTTTGACAACTTATTCTTGAAAATATGTGCCCTATCTTATGTATTGACTGGAAAGATCTTGGAAATTTTTGAAAAGAAGAATTCTGGAAAAAAATTATGTCCTGGGTTGTTTGTTTAAAGAATATTTGGAGATTTAAGGTTTAGTTAAGTCCCAAGCTGAGGAATTGCTATTTCGGGTAGAAGAGTCAGAACATCATCATCAAACAAAATTCAGTGCGAATACTGTAGGCCACATAGGTAGCAGTAATAGGCATGACATGTGTGTTGTGTGACAGCATCACATCTTTTCTGGGGTCTTTAGCTTGCTTCATTTGTGTCTAAATAGGGGAGGATCATTTTTCCCCTCAGTGTGTTGCAATGAACCTCAAGTGAATAGCTTTTATCAAATATTTTAACAGCATTTATGATACTGTGACCTTCTGCCTTTTTAATTTCATTCTTTTTGCTTACTGGTCTCACTGGAATAAATCTTAGGTATTTACACAAAACAGGCAAACAGATAATTTCCTATTTAGTTTTGTCATAATGCATTCCTTCTTAGGTGATAATAGGGAACTTTTGTGAAAATTTATGGACTATACCTCTACATCCTAATTACACACTAATCACCATCTGCCCATCTGTAATGAAGGAGTTTGATAAGAAAATTGTAAAAAATTAACATAAAATCTTTACATTGAGATAAAAATCCAACTCACCTACATACTTAATAATTCATTTAATTTTATTTTATGTGCATAGATGTGAGGTATCAGATCCCCACTGGAACTGGAGTTACAGACAGTTGTGAGCTGCCACGTGGGTGCTGGGAATTGAACCCAGATCTTCTGGAAGAGCAGCCAGTACTATTATCCACGGAGGTATCTCTTTAGCCCCTCAAAACTCTATTTTTATTTAGTAAATTTATAGATCAGAGTTCAAGAGTATTAATATTTTAAAACTGAATTATATCATCAGTTATTTCCACATTCCAAATAACTATTCCCACTCGTTAATGTAGTTTATCTTATCGGTTTTCTCCTCATTGAAGTTCTGCCTCTATGCTCTGCTCTCCTACCAATTCTGAGGCATATGATCTGTGCACATCGTTGTCCACAGCTATGAACGTTACATGATTCCTGTTGCATGATAGAGCTTATAACTACGCTTCTCTAACAACCACTCATGACAAGTAGCCCTGTGTTTTCCAGCTGAGGTACAAAAGTGCAGACTGAGTAAACCTTCCTGTAATTAAACAGCTAATGAGTGAATTGCCTGACACCCTGCTCTTTTCATGATACTTCTGACTCAGATTTTTAGTGTAAAAGGTGAAATCTATGTGTGTGTATGTATCTAGAATTGGTCTAGAAATGTAGATATGCTAACCTTGAACCATGATCCTTCTGTCTTAGTCTCTTATGAAGTGGAATTACAGACTTGCATCACTGTGCCCACCTGGAATCTGCTCTGACTAAAGTGGTTTAAAGTTCTGTAAAGTGTCATTTTTGTCATGAAAGGCTAGGGCTGCTTGAAATAGGCACATATTTGGGTAGGAACTGGGAAGAGAGGTAAGAAATGGAGATAACCTTTTAGAATTTGTATAGTGCTTTCAAGTTGTTAAATCTGACTCTTTTTGAACTGTTATTATACATTCAAATTTTACCTTAAACCAAATCATTTAGCTTTATTTGTTAAGAAGTGGATTTGAAATTCAAATCAAGTATATATAAATCAACTAATAATGCAACTAAAAATAAGCAAAAGTGGTTATCAAAGACACTATGGGAACTCTAGAAATCAGTCGAGTTTTTTTTTTTTAAACACCTAGAAGTACTATAGTGATAATATACATAACAAATACTTATTGAATGTTTTTGTTGACATTCTTCTAATTTGCTTAAGCACATATCAGCTAATTTGAGCACCAGCAATTTTGTGAGGTCCATATTATTTCTACTTTCTTTTGCAGATGAAGGAATTGAGGCCAGGGAAGTAAGCAACTTTCCTAAAGAAACAGTAAGCAGTAGAAGGGCCAGAGTTTGCCTTTAGGGAGTAACGAGTATTAGTAGCGATTATGTGAAGATAGATTACACAAGGGGTGGGAGAAATGGCTCAGTGATTGAAAGCACTTGCCGCTCTTCCAGAAGGCCAAGGTTTTATTTCCAGTGCCCTCATAGTGGCTCACAACTGTTTGTAACTCCTGATTCAGGCTATTTAACATCCTCTTCTGGCTTCCATGAGCACCAGGCATGCATATAGTACACAGACATGCATGCAGGTAAAACACTAAACAGATAATATAAAGAATTTTTAAAAAGGACAAATGATGTATCCAATGTCTTTGAATTATAATTATAAAAATCAGAATGAAGGGGGAAAATGAGATCAAATTGGAGTTAAGAACTCAAGGGAAGAATAAATCCCCAATAGGTCTTTAGTATGTAGATTTAATTCATTTAGTGATGTAAATAAAATAATTAAAAAAAAAGAGTCTTTGCTTTTAAGTCTAATAAAGAACTCAAGTTTTCTTGGGTGTGATGATGCCTTTAATCCCAGTACAGAGTATCAGAGCCAGGCAAATCTCTGTGACTTTGAGGCCAGTTTGGTCTACATAGGGAGTTCCAGCCCAGGCAGGGTACACAGTGAGATCCTGTCTTAAAAAAAGACAAGAAAAGAAAAAAGAACCAGGGTTTTATTTCAGATGCATAACGTCCATTATTTTTCCAGATGGAATAAGGAAAATATGTTGTTTGTAGATCTGCCAGCATTTCCTCCTTATTGGGCTTTCGTAGCTCTGTATCATTTTCAGTAGGTGAAACTGTTTCAGAACTAAAAGCCATTTAAGCTGTGTGTGTTTCTTGTATAGATAATTAATTGAGATGGTTTCACCTTTTGTTCAAAACTATCAGTATTTTAATGATATTTTTGTCATAAGTTTCTTTTGTATAACAGAAAAAAACTACATATGGTAAGATAGTTATTATTTTAAATGAGAAAAAGTCATTTTACCAATAGCATAGCATTTTCTCCCTCTCCCTTTCCCTCTCCCCCTCTCTTTTCTTGTCTTTTCTTTTCCTCTTCCTTTCTGTTTCTTTTTCTCTTCTCTTCTCTTCTCTTCTCTTCTCTTCTCTTCTCTTCTCTT
>JADRCD010038911.1:0-13232 GCA_019843815.1 Montemys delectorum | reverse complement strand
TATGCAGAGCCAGCTGTCCTAAAGTGGATACGGGAGAATATATCTGAGTGGAGAAACTGTACTATCGTCTCACCTGATGCTGGTGGAGCCAAGAGAGTGACCTCCATTGCAGACCGATTGAATGTGGATTTTGCTTTGATTCACAAGGAACGGAAGAAGGCCAATGAAGTGGATCGCATGGTACTCGTAGGAGATGTGAAGGACCGTGTGGATATACTTGTGGATGACATGGCTGATACTTGTGGTACAATCTGTCATTCTGCTGACAAACTTCTCTCTGCTGGAGCTACCAGAGTTTATGCTATCCTGACACATGGAATCTTTTCTGGCCCAGCCATTTCTCGAATAAACAATGCATGCTTTGAAGCAGTAGTAGTTACCAATACCATACCTCAGGAGGACAAGATGAAACACTGCTCCAAAATACAGGTGATTGACATCTCTATGATCCTTGCAGAAGCCATCAGGAGAACCCTCAACGGAGAATCTGTCTCCTACCTGTTCAGCCATGTTCCTTTATAATATAATAACTTCTGAAGCATTTTGAAAATAAACCAATGCAACCCCTTGTTTTTCTTGGTATTGGTGAGTTCAGCAGAAGACCCAGCTTGCTTCAGTATAGCTTTTTACATCCCACGTTAGTTTTGTTGGAATTTATCCTAAATTGGAGAAAGATTGCTATTAACTGCTAGGGTGCCTGACCTGCACTGTTACATCCTGGCTTTCTTGTTTACTTTGTTAGCCTTGAAGCTTTAAGTTGAGCTCAGCTGTTGAAAGATGTATAGACTGTTAAGAGAGTATTCCACACAGTCCTTAGGACGTGATTAACGAAGCTCATACTCCATTGCATGTGAGTGCTTTGGGGTTTCCTTCATTCAGTATAACTAGCAGCAAAGCCAGTCCATGTGTGATACATTTTCAGAGGTCTACAGCAAGAACCCTGAGCATCCTTAAACATAGTTCAGCTGTTGAGCACCCTGTAAGGCAGGAGCCGGTAGCTCAATGCAGTAATTAATTTTTGGGAGGAAGAAGCCTGATCCATTGCCATCTGTTTAACTGTATAGCTTGGATTCTGTACACCTATTCCTTTCCAGTTGGCTTTACCTTTAGCTATCTTGACCCTTTCCTGGCCAGATATCTTGGACTCAGTGATCACTGTAACAAACTCTTCTTGCTCTGGAACTGCTAACATTCACATTAGGTAGTCTGCTGTAGCGCGACCCTCCTTAGCCTGCTGCCTCTGAGGTGGTGGGGTTTAGGGGGTGTCGTAGTGCCTTTTGATTAATTTAAGTATTTAATTTTTATCTTCCTTGGATCCGTTTAGCCTCTCAATGGAACTTATTGTATTGTGTAGAAGAAACTTAATAAAAATGTCATGTGTGCAGTTTTGGGTGTACTGTCATATCCACTGATTTCCCTGCTGACTTTTGTCTTCGGTGTTTCACTGGCCAGCAGCTCTTTCTTTCCCAACCATTTTAGCCACTTTGTTAAGGGAAGCAAGACTTTAAAGTATCTGAGGTTTAGTGAGAATTAGAACTAATTAATTCTGTGTAGTATACAGAAATTATATGAAACATAGTTAATTCCTTCTGGGTTTCAGCCACTTATTCCTGGAAATCCAAATTCCTATTTCTTTTGAGCTGATTTTGTCTAATGTGATAATTTTCCTCCTTCACCAGGGCTTAATTTCTAAATAAAACTTAGGATTGTAAACATGCAGAATTATAATGCATTCCAAGATTTTAAGTGAGTTTCTTTGTACTTCTTTGAGACACATTGATTAAAGATCTTGCTGGAGAGTGCTCCTTTGTTCTTTTCAACCTTGATCTACTTTTTTTGCAGGGAGGGTTGGTTTTCTTGTTTTGGTTTTTTGTTGTTTTGGGGGTTTTGAATTTTGAGACAAGGTTTCCTCTGTGTTACTGCTCTAGCTATCCTGGAACTCACTTTGTAGACCAGGATGGCCTAGAACTCAAGAGATCCTTCTGCTTCTGCCTCTGGGCTTAAAGGCACCACCACACCCCACCTCTGGAGCTACTTTTTATTTCATTACACTTTTGTTGAATATGGGGATAGCTGTGTTAGTTAGACTTTTGATAAAAGTGAATGAAGAGGAACTAGAGTAAGCTATGACATCTTTTTTTTTTTCTGGAAAAAGGGTCAAGGAGGTAATTGTGCTTGGATCAGTGTGTCAAGGGCCATCATTTCAGAATACAGTAGTTACTTAGCCACAAATACTATCCAAGATCCATACTGAATACCTGAAACCAGAAGGACTATATAGCCATATATAAACTAGGTTTTTCCCTATACGAAAAACACACCTATGATATTTATAAACTAGGCACTGGTAAGAACAATTACAGCTCCACTGATAAAATTGCCCGGATCACTATTGTGCCTTGGGATCATTAGGGGAAGTAAGAGACAGCTGATGTAGTAGGCTGTTAGCATATATAGTGTGCCTGTTCTGGACAAAAAAAGGATCCTTGTGTCTTAGGCAGGATCATGCAATAGCATTACATCTCATGCAACACAATTTAAAATGTTACATTTTTTTTGTCTATGTGTACATGGGTGTGTGAGATGCCACATACCTGTGGAGGTACCCTTCTACCACATGGGTTCCAGGAATCTAAGTCAAGCCAGGTTGCTCAGGGAGTGCCTGTATCCACCAGCCTCAACAACTGTTTTGGGGGAGTCTGTCATATGTTTGAGGCAAGGTCTCACTACAGCCCTGGCTGGCCAGGAGCAGGCTAGTTATAAATTTGGAGAGAGATCTGCCCCTTGAGTGCTGAGATTAAGAATATGTGTCCTGTTATAGTCTATTTTGTTTTTAATGATGCTTTGCTGATGAATGTATTCTTTCACCATGTGGGTCCTGGGGATCAAACTAGGTCATCATGCATTGAGACTGAGCCATCTGGCCAGCCCCTTAGGGTCTGGAAACAGGGTCTGTAGTCCAAATTGGCCTAGAACACAACAGTGTCTCCCGTTTATCTTAATTGTTGTGGCAATCCTGCTCCAGCCTCCCGAGTACTAGATTACAAGTGTGAGCCACTGCCCCTGGTTTTGCAGTGGGTTCTTAACTGTTTTGGCAGGAGGCAGCAGCACAGTGGTGCAGTTCACAGGAAACTGCCCTGTGATCTGAGAGACCTTACCAGTGTTTTACACTCTCACCTCACCTTTATCCCCAGCATCTGAGAAAAGACACCTATGCTATTGACCAGCTTGCAAAGCCAACGCCTTTTGTAAGACAAGGCCGGGGGCTCTTTTCCAGATCTGGAAGTGTTCTGCTAGAGACAAGGGTGGAAGTGCATACCTAGTCTGGAGAGGCTAAGATAGGAAGGTTGCCATGAATTTGAGCCATCTTTTCTATCTCAGAAAAGGGGTTATTCCCTATTAAAAGTGTTAGGGTCACTTGGTAGCACACAACTCTTAAACTGAGGGTTATTATGAAATACCTAGAATTGAGTTTTGGAAAAGCACTATCTCTATTGGCCTGCCTTCCTACCCCTCTCTGCCAAGGAAGTGGTCTGCAGAAGGGAATCCAGTGATAAGTGCTCTCTGCTGCACACACAGAATGAACAAGGTTAAAGAAGGTAGTAGTAGCTTCACACTCACCCAGGCCCTGTGTTCAGGCTAGAGACCATTAGGAGGCAGTGTTCTATGTGGAAAACCCATTATACAAGGAGGGGAAGTGGAGTCAGTCCCTAAGTGTTAGTCTGTGTGTGTCTCCATCTTTACCAAGGCCTCAGTTGATTGGCCTCCTGAAGTCAACACCTGATGAACATCTGGCTTTTTTTTTTTTTGGCTTGGCTTTTGTGAACGACTATCCCACCTCCAACCACCTCCTCAGGGTTCTATGCAAGCCATGCATATTAGGACCTCAGGTTTGGCTATAAGAGGGTCATGCATCTTTGGAGTCCTCTTTAGGGCATCATCTGTGATAATAAGTCACCTTAGTCATCTATGTACTGGCCTCTTGTAACTGCCAATGGGAGAAGAAATGCACACCACGGTGCCAGGCAGGCACACACTTGAAATTAATTCCTGTCACATTTCCAAGCCAAGAATTGATAGTCTTGTACCTATTAGTACTTTGCGGGTTTTTCCCAACTGCTTCTTGTAACCAAGTACCACAAAATAGACATGGGTTCCAGGATACTGCTGCACCTAACAAGAGGCTAACTGTTGAGATGAGGGGAGTTAATGACATGAATTATGGCTAGTGATTTCCTCTTTAAAATTTTTTGAAGATTTTTCTAAAAGACATAGTGTAGACTGATCTCCACATCCTAACTCCCTTGTGTGTTTAAGATTTTTAAAACTTTATTTCAGACTTGTGTAGTCTCCCTATGTAATCCTGCCTGCCTTAGCGATTAAGGGCACGTGGCATCTCACCTGGCTTAAGATGTTTATGTGTACTGGTAGGAGCACGTTGGTTTGCATACTTAGGTGCAGATACCCACGACTGCCACAAGGGGGCATCAGATCCGCTGGAGTTGGCGTTACAGGTTTTACCCAGAGCAGCAAGCATCTGAATGGCTGAGCTGACTACTCATCCCTCCCTTCATGTCTTGAGATCTATTTTGCTCTTGTAAATCTTTGTTCACCTGAGATTCCTTGTATAACAATAGCCAGGTATGGTGGTGTACACCTGCAATTCCTGTGTTTCAGTGCATGGAAAGCAAGAAGGTACACAAACGAGAGGCAGAAAGAAGAGGTGATAGAGGAGGAGAAAGCAAATTCTGCCAAATAGTATGTCAGAAGGTTGATAATCAATGGAATCATGTTAAGATATATATCTCTTTATAGTTCTTTTCATTATTATAAAATTTTTCCCTTTGTTTTTCTTTGGGGGGAGGTGCAGCATTTTTGAGGCAGGATCTGAAATTCTGGCCATCCCTTATCTGGTCCCAACATGTACCACCATGCCTGGCTTAAATTTTCTTTTTAAAAGTTATTTTTAAGCCAGATGTGGTAGCCCATACCTATAATGCAAGCACTCAGGAGGCAGATGCGTGCGGATTTCTCCGTCTGATCTACATAGCAAGTGCCAGTACATTTAAAGCTACATAATGAGACCTGTCTCAAAAACAAAAAAAGTATATGATTTTTAAATGGTCTTGCAGGGCTAACAAGATAGCTCACCAGCCCTGGTACATGCCTTTAATCCCAGCACTTGGGAGGCAGAGGCAGGTGGATTTCTGAGTTCAAGGCCAGCGTGGTCTACACAGTGAGCTCCAGGACAGCCAGGGCTATACAGAGAAACCCTGTCTCAGGGGGGAAAAAAAAACTTACCAGGTAAAGGTATGTGTTTCAAAGCTGTTTCGTGCCCACAAATTGTCCTCTGGCTGCCACATATGGGTTATAAAATACATATAAGTAATAAAATTACTATAGTGCAGCAAATTAACATCTCCATTGTCTCATACACACTTTTTGTGACAAGAGCAACTGTATTCTGCTTATTTAAACCTTCCAGGCTAGGAACATCATAGTTCAGTTGGTACAGTGCTTACCTAGCACGCACAAGGCCCTGGGTTTGAACATAGGGGGAAATCACCTATAATCCTAGCAGTTTGGCGGTAAAAGCAGGAAGAGTTCAAGATTATCCTTGGCTACGCTGAAGAAATGTGCTGAGCAGTGGTAGTGTACACCTTTAGTCCCAGCATCGGGAGTTAGAGGCAGGCAGATCTCTTGAGTACAAGGCCAGCCTGGTCTACAGGAGTTCTAGGGGAGCCAGGGCTACATAGACAAAACCTGTCTTGAAAAGCCAAGCCAAACCAAACAACAGAAATGGCTGCCACTAGGGGGCGTAAAGCAGAGGCTCTAGAGGAGGAAGAGACAGATAACATGGGAATCTGCTATGACTGGAGGCCCTTAGCCACGGGATGTGAGATAGCCTAAGCACCTGTCAGCTTTCCAGTAGTCATGGTTACAGCACAGTGCCTAGTGCACACCCACTGGGCACACACGCTGAGTGCAAACACCCCAGGTGAATAGCTCAACAGATTGTCATAAATAGGCTGTGTGCTGGCTGATAAGCATAGATGGATGTGACGGTCCCAGATCCAGAGGCACCCTAGGTCTCCAGAACCTAAATAACATTTTAATTAACTTTGAGGAGTTGATATATTTTAGTCACACCCACTCCTCCCAAGTCTGCCCTCTCTACTCTCATTTCATTACCCACCCATCTTCAAGTTTTCCTTTCCTGCAAAGGGATGGAAGAGATGGAGTCTCTTTACATAGCTCTGATTGTCTTGGAACTCAGTATGTAGAGCAGGCTGGCCTTGAACTTAAGGAAATCTGCCTAAAACATTTTATTTATTTATTTATTTATTTATTTATTAATTATAAGTACACTGTAGCTGTCTTCAGACACACCAGAAGAGGGTGTCAGATCTCATTATGGGTGGTTGTGAGCCACCATGTGGTTGCTGGGATTTGAACTCATGACCTTTGGAAGAGCAATCAGTGCTCTTACCCGCTGAGCCATCTCGCCAGCCCCTAAAACATTTTTTTAATGGCAGTGCTAGAGTTAGCAATGTGTTCTTGACAAGTAATTGGAGTCCACTATCAATCACTGCATTGCCCTCTGTGTAAGGGCTGTCCTGGAGTGTGACTGATGTACCAAGGGTCACACTATGAAGGAAAACGGACTCCTCCCTCTCCTAGCAGCTATAACATGCCAGCCAGCTCTGCTGCTAGTAGGATTTCATGCCCACCCCACCCCTGACACACACACACTAGGCTGCGATTTTGTCTGGCCTCCCTGAGCTTGTGCAGCACTGTGTGCGGTATCACAAACAACTGAGTTTCTGTGTGCATATCTGCCTGTTGGGTCTGGAAACACTGTTATCTACCAGCCGTGTCTGGGCCTCTTTTTTTTTTTTTTTTTTTTTTTGCCCCCTCTTCTGTGAAGATGCACAGGCTTTGGGGAGAGGTGGGATATGTGTGCCCTATTTAATAGTCTATAACCTCTCAGGTTTTGTCCGTTGACCAGTTGTGAGTCTCTGTTTAGTCACTATACACTGCATGAAGAAGCTTCTCTGCAGAGGACTGAGAGATGCCCATATCCGAGACTTTACACACTAGGCAGGATGGTGGTGAGGTGACTTAACAGCGGGTCATGTAAACTTCCTTTCCACTGGCAGCCCCTGAAAAATAGTGTTAGGTGACTCTGGGTAGATAGGTATAGAAATAAGTATATAAAGCAAATATTTACAAAGAGTAAGTCAAATTTTCTTTAATCTACATACCATTTTATTTAATTTTTGAGACAAGGCCTTTTGTTTGTTTGTTTTTGCTTTTTGTTTTTCCGAGACAGGGTTTCTCTGTGTAGCCCTGGCTGTCCTGGAACTCTGTAGACCAGGCTGGCCTCAAACTCAGAAATCTGCCTGCCTCTGCCTCCCAAGTGCTGGGATTAAAGGCATGTGCCACCACTGCCCGGCGACCTTTGCATTTCTATAAGAACAGAAAACTGTCCAGTAAAAACACTGCCATTCATATCCTACAGTAGTCTCAGATTTGAGTCAGAACAGTTCAGGTAGTGTTTGCTGGCATCATGTAGCATGAAGACCTGTGCAGCAGTGAAAAGTGCACTTGTGGGGCTGGCGAGATGGCTCTGCAGATAAGAGCACCGACTGCTCTTCCTAAAGTCCCGAAGTCAGATCCCAGCAACCACGTGGTGGCTCACAACTACCAGTAATGAGATCTGACGTCCTCGTCCTCTTCTGGTGCGTCTGAAGACAGCTACAGTTAATTACGCTGGAATGAGCAGGGTTGGAGCAAGCGGGACCGGGCAGAGGTCCTGAGTTCAATTCCCAGCAGCCACACACATGATGGCTCACGGCCATCTGTACAGCTACAGCGTACTCATACACATAAATAAAATAAAATTAAAAAGAAAAAAGAAAAGCAAAACAACTCGGGGAGGAAAGGGTTTGTTTCAGCTTACACTTCCAGGTAGCAGCTCATCCCCAAGGGCAATCAGGACAGAAACTAAAGCAGAGGCCATAGACAGATACTGCTTATAGCTTATTCCCCAAGGTTTGCACAGCCTTCATTCTTATGCAATCCAGGACCACCAGCCAATGGGTGGCACCATCCAGCGAGAGTGCCCAGCTCTCGCATATCAAACATTTTAATCAAGAAAATATACCACAGGCTTGCCAACAAGCTAATCTAGCAGGGGTATTTTCTCTATTGAGATTCCCTCTTTTATTTATTTTTTATATTAAATGCAGGTTTGTTGGGAAACTGCTCTTGAGTGGGCAAGTTCTTTGGCCCCAAGGATGGAGGCCAAGGCCACCATGGGGAGAGAGAAGGGAAGGGAGAGAGCCTCTTTTTAAAAAACGGTTCTCTTTTTAGATTTATTTTGTTTTTATGTTTATGGGTGTTTATATGCATGTGTGTATGTGATCACACATATACCTGGTGCCCATAAAGATCAAGTCCTCTGAAACTAGAATTACAAGTGGGTGTGAGCCACTATGTGGGTGGTAGGGACTGAACCTGAGTCCTCTGCAAGAGCAGGAAGTACTGCTGAGCCATCTGTCCAACCCCTGAGGTTCCCTTTTCTAACGTAACTCTAGCTTGTTATCAAGTTTGCATAAAGCTAGCAAGCATACATGGGTTTGGGGGCTCAAACGCACATCACCAGGCAAAAGGCAAGTGCTTTTATCGGTTGAGCCATCTTGTTGGCTCTGGTATAATACTATCCCCCTGGAGACATGAAAAAACAAAACAAAACCTTACTCATCCAATGACAGACCAACTTAAGAATACACCAAAATTCAACTTGGTGGATCAATGAGTTTTATTGGGATTACCTATAGGAATAAGGATCAGGAATTACAGGAGCAGAAATGGTCAAAAGAGAGCTACATCAAAGCCCACCCCAGCATGTGTCATGGTTCATGAAAGCTAGAACTCTGGAGCATACTGCACAGAGTGCAGGCAGCTCAAGGTGTTGGAGAATGTCTTTTTTCTGGCAGTGTGGCTTGCAGGCACTTTAGCTGGTCTCTGACTCTTCTAGGAAGCCCCGTTGGTCTGAGCCTAATCTAGGCAGCTCAGCTGCTCTCTCAGTGGCTCTCAGCAGTCCTGCTTATGTATGCTTGTGGAGGGAGGGGCCAACTACTGCGTCTAGTCAGCTTCCAGAACTTCTGATGCCTCCGGGTGTCTTATTTCCTGGGCTTAAGGAGCTTCTCTACAGGATGGAAGGTTTTATGGCAGAGGAAAAACTGCAACACGGTATTCAACTGGTGTTTTTCAATTGGTTGGTTGGTTGGTTGGTTTGGTCAGGTTTTCATGCTGTAGCCCTGAACTCTTAAGCCTCCTGCTTCAGTTTCCCAAGTGTTGGCATTGGAGAAGTATATGCCGTCGGAGTCCCTGGAGAAGCATTTTTTTCTAGAATAATTTCTATCCCCTAAATATTTTCAATCAGAGATTGATTGGAGCTGAGCGAGCAAAAGTTGTAGCTAACAATAAGCATGGTACTGTATGCCTGCAGTCCCAGCACTTGGGACACTGAGGCAAGGGGAATGTGACTTAGAGTTTCATAATAAAACAAGGACAAGAGAGAGAAAGACAGCAAGCCTATGCATATATGTGTTGGAGTGTTAGGACAACTTCAACCACAGCTGTACATGCCCAGGTAGCTTATGCAGATAAATAGATATTCATGAAGGTGAAGTTGAGCTACTGAACTAGGGCCAGCCTTAAGCATCCTTGGTGATTATCAGTTTTATTTGTTTTTGCTTTTTCTACCTATGCATTTGGGTTTTCTTTTTAAGATTTATTTATTTATTTTATGTGTATGAGTACACTGTAGCTGTACAGGTGGCCATGAGCCATCATGTTGCTGCTAGGAATTGAACTCAGGATGGCCCTACTCGCTCCAGCATAATACACTGTCTTCAGACGCACCAGAAGAGGACGTAAGATCTGATTACGGGTGGTTGTGAGCCACCATGTGGTTGCTGGGATCCGAACTCAGGACCTTCAGAAGAGCAGTCTGTGCTCTTACCCACTGAGCCATCTCGCCAGCCCGAATTTGTCTTATTTTATGCATATGGGTGTTTTGCCTGCATGCACATTTGTATACTACATGCCACCCTGGTATCCTTGGTGGCCAGAGGAGGGAATAATATCCCCCGGAAGTAGAGTTACAGATAGAGGGTCATGAGCCACCATCAGGATTCTGGGAATCTAACCCTGATCTCCAGAGAAAGCAACCAGTTCTCCTGACTCCTGAGCCATTACCCCTATTCTGTGCATTTTTTTTTTTTTTTTTGATGTTTTGAGACAGGGTTTCTCTGTCTAGCCCTGGCTGTCCTGGAACTCACTCTGTAGACCAGGCTGGCCTCGAACTCAGAAATCTGCCTGCCTCTGCCTCCCAAATTCTGGGATTAAAGGTGTGCGCCACCACCGCCTGGCCCTCTGTGCCTTTTTAAAGACAAGTCATGTAACCCAGGCTGGCCTGAGATGTGCTATGTATCTGGGAATGAATTTGCATTCATTTTCCTACCTCTACCTTTCAAATTGTATAAGTGTATACAACCATACCTTGCTTCAGAAAGTGTCCGGAAAGGACAGGGAAGTTGTGAAACCAAGGGAATCTGGGGCACAGGTTTAAATACATATATTAAGTGTGCATGATAAAAAGTGAGGTTATGAGACATTTAATAGAAAAGGAGAAACAGAAGTCAATGGAGAAGACTCTAAAGGGAAGAAAAAAGTCCCTCCTTTCAAAATGTTGGACCTAACTGTCACAAAGAAATTTGGGAAGGGAGGCTAAGAAGCCTTTCTCAGAACCTGTCATCTCATCACAGTGATGATGGTTTCAGTGCATTTGGGAGCCATGAATGATTGAGGTCACAGCAGCAGCAAGGAAGCGAAAGCTAATCTAAAGTAACAGCTTGACAGAGTCAAGAGCCACACTCAGAAGGTGCCACCAGCAACCAAATGGGGACTGGCAAGCAGGAACTCACTGCAAAAGGGAGACATTCTTTCCTTTTTTTAACTGGCATATAATCCTCATACTATTTATCAGGTGTGAGATGATATACAATGTGTACGGTCAGAGCAGGCTAATTCACATATATCTACCACCTCAGAGCTTTAACATTACTTTGGCTGGGACCATTTACAATCCTCTCTTGGCTTTTTAAAAATAGTCAGTGAATGAGTGGTTGTCAACCAAAGTCACCCGTGCTTCAGAACAATAAAAGTGATTCCTTGTGCTGGTCCCTCTGTTGTTAACCATCCTCCCTGTCCCACACCTTGCTCCAGGTATTCTGTCCTGTTCATCTTATGTCCTTGGTTTTGAGACATTCTGAGCTTAATAAGTTTCTCCTGGGTTGTTTTTTCTTTCTTTTTTCTGATACATATTCTTGTCATGTATTCCAGGCTGGCCTGGACCTGATTATGTAATGTAGGCTGACTTCAAACTGACAATCCTTCTGTACCAACTTCAATCACAGGCAGGAAGGATCATGCCCTACCAATTCTCTACTCTTTGAGATCAACATTTGTTTGATTTTTTTTGTTTTTGTTTGTTTGTTTGTTTTGTTTTTGTTTTTCGAGACAGGGTTTCTCTGTATAGCCCTGGCTGTCCTGGAACTCACTCTATAGTTGAAGCTGGCCTCGAACTCAGAAATCCACCTGCCTCTGTCTCTGCCTCTTGACTGCTGAGATTAAAGGTGTGAGCTACCATGCCTGGCAACTTTGATATCATGTAGTCCCATTGACTGAGTCTTGGGGCTAAATAGTAACTAATCTGATGAATTGTTGTACACTATACAAATGATATGATCGAAATACAAGATACCTGGACCAAAGAGGCGGCTCAGTGATTAAGAGTACTGACTGTTCCTTCCAGAAGCCTCACGTTTGATTTTAGCACTCACATGGTGGTGCCTCACAACCATTTGTAACTCCAGTTCCAGGAGGATCGAGCACCTTATTTTAGCCTCTATGGGTACCAGGCACATGTGGAACACAGACATATAGGCAGGAAAACATAGACATAAAATCATTTTAAAAAGAAAAAAAAAAAAAGACCAATACAGAGCCGGCTGATAGTGTGGGGCATGCCTTTGATCTTGGCACTTAGGAGGCAGAGGCAGATCATCGTGAGTTCAAGGCTAGCCTGATCTACATAATGAGTTCCAGAACAACCAGGACTCCAAAGAGCAACCTGTCTCAAAAAAGAAAAAATAAGAAAAAGAAAAAGAAAAGAAAAAAGGTACAAAGATCTGTCTTGTTCTTTGTAGCCACCTCTGCCCCTTCTTTAACTTTAAATATAATCATTGAAATTGAATCAAGGAGCATATGACCTTTGGGAGACAGCATTATTTATTTGATTGTTTGTTGGATTATTTATTTATTTAATGTTAGGGACTGAATCCAGGGCCTTGCTCATGTTAGGCAAGTGCTCTGCCACTCTGCTACATCCCGGCTCAGGCCTGGCTTTTTCATGCAGCCTGATTGTCTGGAGCTACACTGAAGTTGTTGTGTGTATTGGTCATTTGTTCTTTTATTAGACTGAGCTGGATGATGTGAGGGCACCATGGCTGGCTCAAGCATCCACCGGCTGATGAACATGTATGCTTCTAGTTTGTGGTGACTGAGAATAAAACTTTTATGGCTTGTAAACATGCACAATTTTATGGACCTATAAAATCCATGTCCCACAAATGAGAGAAAACATGCAGGATTTCTCTATGGTTGGCTTATACTTCAACTTTGCTTCTCTGTCGCTGTGATAAAACTCTAACCCAAAGCAACTTCGGAGGAAGAAGTTTATTGCTGTAACAGGTTGCAGTCCATCACTGAGGTATGTCAGGGCAGGAACCTGAAGGCAGGAACTGAAACATAAGCCATGGAAGGGGGCTGCTTACTGGCTTGCTTCCCATGGTTTGCTCAGCCTGCTCTCTTATGTAGCCCAGGACTATTAGCCAAGGGATGGATGGCACCACCCATAAAGGGCTTGGCCCTCCTTTATGAATCAACCATCAAGAAAATGCCCCACAGGCCAGGCTGATTGATGCAATGAGTGAATTGAGATTTCCTTCTTCCCAAGCATGCCTGCATTTGCATAGTTAGTCGACAAAGACTACCTATGACAGCTTAATACAATGATCTCAAGTCCCTTTTCCTAAAAAAGAAAAAATAGTTTATTCTTCATGGTCGAACAAAGCTTTCTTTTTTTTTTTTTTTTTTTA
>JADRCD010038897.1:0-11885 GCA_019843815.1 Montemys delectorum | reverse complement strand
CTGATTCTTACTGTGTGTTTCCTCTTCCCTCTCCACCTTTCCTGTAAACTTTAATTTGGTTCAGAGGTTTAAGTTAGACGGGGGCTATATTTGGGGGAAGATGCTTAACAGATGATGGCACTGCCTAGAGTCTTCATTTTGGATAGCTGAACTTATGGTTTAAAAATAATTAATATACATGATGTAGTCCCAATGTGTCATATTTGAAGAGTACAGATTATCTGTGAAGCTGTTAAATGTTTTACAACATGAAGGAAAATAATGAACAAAACTAGATTGACAGTCTGTGCAAGAATGGTGCATGAGTGTATTCAGCACTCAGAATATGGAGGCTGGAAGGTCAGGAGTTCAAGGTCAGCCTCAGCTACAATGAGTTTGAAGGCAACTTGGGCTATATAAGTCTGTCTTGGTGAAACAGAGCAAACAAGCAAAAAAGTCCTAAATTAACGGTGGCAGGTGTCACTCGTACCATAATGAGTCTCAGCTAGGCTACATACAAATTCTAGGTTGGCCTCTAGGACTGCTTGTTCTCATTGGCTACATAATGAGACCATGTCTCAAAAAAATCTCACACAGCTATATTCAGTTACCCCAAGCCCATCCTTGCTTTTTATTCTATTCGAATGTTAGTTGTAAACCTTTGGAGAATAAATGCTTCTTTTTATCCAGAACTGACCACAAGACAGTACTGTTCTCTCTTTGTCTAGTGTAGAAATTACCTGAAACCAGGTTTGAGTTAGCCCACCATTAATTGTTTTCTCTCCCCTTCTTTTTGTTACTATATACTAACTGTATAAGTGGGTTTTGTTACAGCACACATTCTTTAATCAGACGCAGCCCTGTTACTTTCTTCTGCTCCCCCATCCTCAATAGCCCCCTTTTAGTTCCATGGTCTTTCCAGCCCGTAACCTCCACATACTTTGTCTTCGTGGAATTGATCATAATTAACAGAATGGTCTCTACTTCCATCCATTTTCCCGCACCAATACAAATGTATTCTTGATGGCTAACCAAAACTATTGAACGCATGTACATTTTCTTTAGATCACCTTTTTTATGACAGTGTGCATGTATGTGCATGAGTGTGTTTCTGGGGATTGAACATGTACATGCTAGATCAATAAGTCTACCATTGAGACTTTTTTTCTTTTCTTATCCATCCCCCTCATTTTTCTTTTTGAGCCAGAGTCTCACTGAGTTTTGTAATCAGGCCTTGAACTTGCATTCTTCCTTCCATAGCTAATTATCAAAAGCTATCTACATTATCTTACCTCAAAAACTTCATGAATTTCAAATATACAGAGGATCTGCCTAAATCTAGATTTGCTGGAATAGCACAGTGTCTAAAAAATTCACTCCAGTGGCCACTTGCTTGTATTTAAGGAGGCATCTACATATACAAGGAGCCAACCTCCTCTGCTAGTAATGATGATTATATTGTTATCAACATTAGAAGAAGGATTTTTGAGATGTGTGTCTTTCATCATTGTAGACTCTATTGTAAAAACCATAGTGGAAACGATGAGCGAGATGAAGAAGATGAGGAGCGAGAGAGTAAAAGCCGTGGAAGAGCAGCGATTGATCAGCAACTAACCCAGCAGCAGCTTAATGGAAACTAGGTATGGAAGTTGATTTAAAGCTCTGTTGTCAGAATACCATGCACACTGAAACAGAATGACGAGATATAGAAAAAATGTTAAGCCTGTTGTATGGAGTTACAAATGTGGGGCCAGGGTGTTTAGGATTGTGTAGCCCTGTAGATTGTATTTGCTTTTCTTTAGCCGGTCAGTTTTAGAGCCATAAGCAAGCTATCTAGTTCATCAGTAAATGTAGTGAGAATATAGCATCAGTAAGATAGCCTTGTTCCTCAATAATGTTATGTCAATTATATCACCTTAAAGCATCATATTTTACATTTTTTTATCATTTTTTAAACAGGTCCGTGGGGCAGAGACAGTTAGAAAACTGAGAATAAAACAACTATAACTCCTGTGCTTCTTTTCCACTCTTTTCTAAAATGAAGGGTTTGTAACTTTTTACTGCCCGCCTCTTAGATCCTTCATTGAACTGCCTAAAAACACCTTGTTAGTTTTCTGAGCCTTCAGTAGACGGCTGGATTTGACATTGATATTACGTAGCTGTAGTTTGCAGTTTCTGGGAAGCAGTCGAAACACTATTAGCCCTGTGTATACTGTCAACAATTAAAACAGACATTGAATGAAGTAAACTGTATTTCTGGACTGAACAAAGTTCTCCTGTTTAGAGTGTTTAAGTTTGTATAGTAGGTCCATGCTCAAAGGAAAGCAGAAGCAAGCTGTACTTCACCATGCAAACATGCCGCTGGTAGCAACACCTGGGGATTTGGGGATTTTTTCTTGTTTTCATACTCAAGCAATGGAAACTACAACTGAAGAGAACCTGCTTTTGATCTTGGCTTTGACAACACATGCTCTAATTATGTCTTTCGAGCAGCGTGCGGAAGCCTTCCTTTGGCCCTTTTTAGAGTTGTTCTCACTGACCAGCACGGTCTTTGGGCGACTGGTGATGATAAGCTCTGAGTTCCAGTGCTTCTGCCAAAACTCTTGACAGAACACCTTTCTGTGCTGTACCAAGAGCTTCTGGCAAAATAATGGGATCGGATCAAGATCAAAATAACATTTGGCAACATCAGATTGAACCTCTTTGACATTAAAGAGGTCAATGCGCTAAGGATGTTGGACATCATGTCTGAAACCAGTTTCTCTCAAGTGCCCTGTTGTGTGGAACACTTCACATATTGGCCCAGCGTATATAAGGAGGTCTTATGTGCTTGTGCTAACAGTTTTTTTTTTTAAAAGAAAAGGAACCATCTTTGTGCAAAACAGTATTTATTTTTGACTCTGTGACCACTATTTTAGAAACATTATTTAATGCTTTCAGTCATCAGTTTGCTTACATATTGAATAAGCTTTTGTGCCCTGTTTTTCTTCGAGGGTTCAGAAGTGTTTTCTCAATCAGCAGATTTTTAGAAAGGCTTTCCACTGGCGTTTCTTGCTCGGGACACACATCCACTTACCTGCTGAAGCACATTTACATATTTCTTTATGGCAAAACCAAAAAATTTAGTTGCGGTCTGCCTAATATTACCATAGCACCTCAGTATGAAAGGTAAGGATTCTGAGTTCCAAATCATTAGTTAACCTAATCAGATTTGCAAATAAGGAATAACGTACTAACTTGACTGTACATTGATCTATTCTGTAGCTGGTAGAACAGCGGTTTTAAATGTAACAGGTGGAAAATTACACTGTGCTTATTGACTGAATTTTTCAACTGCTAGTCCCTTAAGGTCATGTTTGTTAAGGTGTGTATTTACACATTTACTTAAATCAAGGGACTCAATGCTTGCTTTATTTTAACCATCTTTTATTGTTATTTTAGAAGGAAACTAGCTTTAGTAGTGGGTTGCCTTGTGCGTCTTCTCCTTTCGCTCTTAATATGCCATGATGTGTATGTGATTAATTTTCAAGGTTCATCATGACTTGAAGTGCAAGGACAGATCTCAGTTTGTTTACCAAGCGATGTGACTTTTCCCAAAGGATCTGTACTTTATCTCCTTATAACAGCTTGAAAACCATTATTTTTTAAATCTTTAAATCACTGTGTCTAGGTAATTTTTACATTGTGTGCCATAGGATTTACCCATGGAGAAATAGAGCTCCTTCATTTTTGGACAACTACTGTAATGATTTTTTTAAAGAAAAATGGAAGGTGCCAGGGGTAATTATGGCCAGTCAATAATTATATAAAGGACTTCAAATACTATAGCTGTCAGTTGATGGATTTGATATGTAGTACATGTACGATTCTGTATGGGTTTCTTCAGCCCTTTCTCTGCCACTAGCAACCAGAAAAGCACTTTACCTTTTGGTTGGTTAGATAAGTGGCTAACTACCTGTTTTTCTCACTGTGGTGTGATTGGCTAAATAACCTTCATTTAAAGTTGAAATGTAAACTGAAGTCACATTAAACACTCACGTTTGGTTGTAAACTTCCAATATTTTCATTCTTTGTTCCTGTTTTCATTCTATGCTGAGTAAAAGTGCCTTACAATGTAAAAATTGTACAGTACTTACGTTCCCAAGTAGCATCTTCATCATCTGGCTAGTAATCACATTGTGGTATTAATATTTAGAGAAATAGACCTCAGCAGTGTATTTACTGTACAACTCTTAAGTCCTTAACTGTAGTTTTAATAAGCATGACATTATTTGGCAAATATATGGCATTTACATCATTTCCAAAAATACTGCCATTGCTGTCTAATGCGTATTTTTAGCCTGAAGTTTTGATGCGTCTTTTTTTCTTGTTTTTTCTTCATTTGTTTTGCTCCTTTTTGTCATTATTAATATTAAACCATGTAATCTTTGCAAGCGTATATTGAAGATTATTCTGGAGCATTTATTGCCTTACCAGAAACGTTAGTAAGAAAGGTTCTTTAGAGTAGAAGGGTAGACTTGAGTTTCTATACTTTAATAAGACCTCTTTGTTCCCGGGGGGAGGGGGGAGCTTTGCTTTCATCTCATTGTTTTCAAACCCACACCTGAAATGAGTTTCATGTCAAGGCTCAGCAGTTTTCAAACTTGAGGTGGTACTTTCTTAGTGCACACGACTCAAGATACTAACAGAGTAACAAGATCTATAGAACTGCTATTCAATCGAATCTATGTACTTGAACAAATGTGTGAATCTCAAATATCTCAAAGCAAAAGTGTTGTAGAATGTTGTTGCTTTTTGAAAAAGCACTGAAGTTAGACCAAGGCACAGTTTTGTTTTAGCAGACATTTAAGTTAATTGTAAAAATAAGGAATGCATCATGGGTCAAAAATTAAACATTCCTCAATGTTATGTATATTTTGTTCCTGTTATATTGGCTTTATTTTCAAAATTGTAGTTTATAGTATTAGTTTCCTTTTAATGGTATTCTTGCATATACTATTCATTCAATAAATGAGTTCTGACTTTCAGGTCTATGTGTCTGTTTTATAAAAGTGTGTATCAGGGGAGCTATGAGCCATATGACAGGCACATGTGCCAGGGACCAAACTTGGTTCCTCTGCAAAAGCAACAAATTAAACCACTGAGCGCCAAATACAGCAAGGGAGAGCCATCCCTTTACTCCCAGCACTTGGGAGGCAGGGACCTCTGAGTTGAAGGTCTAGTCTACAAAGCTACATATTGAGATGTAATGTGTAGAGAGGGAGGGAGTAAAGTGGATCATAACTGTTATCCCAGCACTCAGGAGCCAGAGGCAGGAGGATCACACACTTAGAGCCAAGTTTGGGCTACCTGGTGAGATTCAGTCTCAAAAAATAAACAGTGGTGCACACCTGTAATCTTAGCATTTAGAGGATCAGGAGTTTAAGACTACCTTCATCTACCTAATAAGCTCAAGACCAGCCTGGCTACCCGAGACTCTTGTCTCAGAAAAGAAGAGATCACAGACTTGCAAATTACGGCTTTGTCTGTACCTCTCTGTAGCTGTGTTTCTCTTATGGTACTAGCAGGGAGATTAGGAAAATAGAAGCCAGATGGACAAGGCCCTAACTAGGTGTACTGTATGGATGATACTCCTTAAATAACATGATATGAAAACAAGTCCTGATTTGGGAACCTGTTAGAAAAAAGAAACTATGAACAACTGTTTTGAGTAGTGGAGGTTGATAATCTTGGAAATAAGATCTCTTACTGGGGGCTGGTGCGATGGCTCAGCGGGTAAGATCACTGACTGTTCTTCCAAAGGTCCTGAGTTCGGAACCCAGCAACCACATGGTGGCTTACAACCACCCTTAATGAGATCTGATGCCCTCTTCTGGTGCATCTGAAGACAGCTACAGTGAATTACTTGCTGGAGCGAGTGGGGTCCTGAGTTCAATTCCTAGCAGCCACACACATGATAGCTACAGTGTACTCATACCACATAAAGGTGCATGCCTTTAATCCCAGCACTTGGGAGGCAGAGGCAGGCGGATTTCTGACTTCGAGGCCAGCCTGGTCTACAGAGTGAGTTCCAGGACAGCCAGGGATACACAGAGAAACCCTGTCTCAAAAACCAAATAAATAAATAAATAGATAGATAGATAGATAGATCTCTTACTGGATATTAAAGAGCATTGTTGAGGCAAAAATGGTGTAACATGGATGCTGGGTTTCAAGATGTTCTGTTGCGATTTCTTTTTTTTTTTAAAGATTTATTTATTATTATAAATGAGTACACTGTAGCTGTCTTCAGATGTACCAGAAGAGGGTGTCAGATCTCATTATGGATGGTTGTCAGCCACCATGTGGTTGCTGGGATTTGAATTCAGGACCTTTGGAAGAGCAGTCAGTGCTCTGAAGTTACAAATTACACACTTGGGCCGGGTGGTGGTGGCACTCGCCTTTGATACCAGCACTTGGGAGGCAGAGGCAGGCGGATTTCTGAGTTCGAGGCCAGCCTGGTCTACAGAGTGAGTTCCAGGACAGCCAGGGATACACAGAGAAACCCTGTCTCAAAAAACAAAAACAAATTGCACAATTGGTTTTTAAATTTTTTTTATGTTTTGAGACTATAATAAAATTACATCATTTTCTTGTGCCCTTTCCTCCCTAAGTAACCTCTTCTTGCTCCCTTTCAAATTCATGGCCTCCTTTTTTTAAAGGTTTATTTATTTTATGTATATGAGTACACAGTCGCTGTCTTCAGACACCCCAGAAGAGGGCATCAAGATCTCATTACAGGTGGCTGTGAGCCATCATGTGGTTTCTGGGAATTGAACTCAGGACCTCTGGAAGAGCAGGCTCTTAACCACTGACACATCTCTCTAGCCAACCCCCCACTCCCATGGCCTCCTTTTTTCATTAATTGTTGTTCCATCCATATATTTTCCTAAATATAACCTACTCGAGTAGCCAGTATAATGTTACTTGTATGTAACAGGGCTGACCATTTGGTATAGGATGACTGATGGCTCTTCCCAGGGAGGACTCTTTCTGTTGCTGTCAGCATTCCTCATTTGCCTGTGGTTCTTTGTGGAGGGTTGAGGGTTCATGGCCTTTCCCCCTTCCATGTTAGTACATCTGTTGTTATATGTGTTCAGCTCATGTTTGAGCAATCATATTGCTGAGACTTTATGGGCATATTCCTAGAAGAAAGACACAGTCTCACATCAGACTCCCTGATCCTCGGGCTCTTAGAATCTTTCAACTCCCTCTTCTGAAAAGATCCCTGAGCCTTTAGTTGTGACTGAATTAACATACTTTAAGAGAAAGAGTTTTATGTTGAACGATTTCAGCATTTTACAAAACTAAAGCTGGAAATGGTGTTACATGCATGCAATCCTAGCATTTGCCTATAAGCCCAGAGGAGGCAGAAGTAGAATTAGGATTTGAGGGACATCCTCAGCTACATAGTTAGCTTGAGGATAACTTGAGCTACATAAGACCACCCCCCTCACACATACCTAGTATGTGGTCATTACATACATTTAAAATATAGAAAGATATATGTGAAGTCTCCCTTTTCCCCACAACCTAGTCCCCCCCAAAGGATTGCATCAAGTTTCCTTGTACATACTTTTATGCATATATAAGATACTCTCTCCCTCCCTCTCCCTCCCTCCCTCCATACCTCCCTCTTCTGGGTATAGGTTGGGGGGTATATATGTTTCAAGTTGTGATAAGAATTGCCACCCAAATACTTCATCCCATTTGTAAGTTCGTCTGCGCTTCCACTTTCCTGGCAGCTATTGATGACTCATGCCTATAATCTCATCCTAGTACTTGTAAATTTAAGACAGGAGAATTGTCATCAGCTTGAGGCTAGCCTGGGTTACCTAATGAGTTCCAGCCAGCCATGAGTAGAATGTAAGACCCTGTCTCCAAAAAATGTACTAAAGGTGCTGGAGGGGTAGGTAGTTTGGTAGTTAAGAGCACTGGCTGCTCTTCCAGAGAACCTGGGTTCAATTACCGGCAACCACATGGCAGCTTGCAACTATTTGTAACTGTCCAGCTTTGGGATATCTGATATCATCACATCAATTACATAAAATGAAAAATCTTTTAAATGTGCTAAAATTAATGGGGAGGGGGAGCATAGTGTGGCTCCATGGGTTTTGGATTTTGCCATGAAGCCATGACTATATCTCAGCAATATGTGAATTAATTTTGGAAACCAGGCACTCACTGTGTTCCATTTACAAAAGAATTAAAAGGCTTTATTTTGGCTGGGATTGGTAACTTAGCCCAGAAATTCCAGCATTTGGGAAGTTGAATCATGGAGAACCAGGAGTTCAAGGTCATTCTCAGGCATATAGCTTCTTGAAGACCTGCCTGTGCTACCATGAGACCTTGTCCCCACTCCCCTCAAACCCAAAACACACTGTTTTCATTTCATATGTTTTACTAGCCATGGTAGACGGTGATTTTCCTTTCTCTTGATTTCTGAAGAGTAGTGGGTTTTGCACCATGGTCTAGTGTTTCCAGATAGGCTTGCTTCTCCATATCCAGGGTCATACTGCTCCAGTCCCATGTACTTGACAAGGGCTATTACTGAAGAGCTTGTATAGCTTTATGTTGTGTCATGGCTCTTAGCCCCAGTTATAACTGTGTCTAACAGCTGGTCACTTTTGTGAAAAAGGAAAGCATCATTTGAACTTTTAACTTTTCAACTGTTTGTTTTGACTTTGCATAAATACTAAGACTAGCTAGGAAATGAGCTTTTGTTTCATTTGCTAAAAATGATTTTTTTTTCATGAGGCAATTTCAAGGTATTTGAATTTAGCAATCTCTACTTATCTGAAAAGAAATTATTAATTAAAAAACAAACAAACAAACAGGGACCTATTATGCTGGCTAGTCACATGAAAGAAACTAAATGAACACAG
Source organism: Montemys delectorum (assembly GCA_019843815.1). NCBI lineage: Eukaryota > Metazoa > Chordata > Mammalia > Rodentia > Muridae > Montemys > Montemys delectorum. Next base: position 2,982 of record JADRCD010038897.1, on the reverse strand, counting down.
TCAAGGCTGAATCAACACATGAAATTATTTTCAAATTCCCCAAATTACATTTTATGCTAATTAGTACTATAACATTAGCAAAGCATTTTAATCTTTTCCAATGTTAAACATTACAAAAATAATTTTGATGTTTTACTAGTAACCCAGCCTTTGATCATGTTTGTTTTTATTTGATCGTTGTCAGTTTGTTAAATAATTAGGTAGGAGCAACAAAACAAAGTGACTTCATGAGAGTCCTTCTTGTAACTTAGAACTCCAGTAGTCTAAGTGGGAACTGCAGTCATTTATTTACTGTATCTCAGAGATAGGCTAGACAGTTGAATGCAAAGGCCCATTTTCAAATCTTCCTGATCCTTAAACCCCCAGTAGGCTTATGGTCTATATTTGATATTGATTTGGTAGCACTGGAAGCGATGATTCTTGTTTGTTTGTTTGTTTGTTTTACGATTTATTTAGTATGAATATAGTATTCCTCCTGTATGTATGCCTGCAGACCAGAAGAGGGCGTCGGATCTCATTTTAGATGGTTGTGAGCCACCATGTCGTTGCTGGGAATTGAACTTAGGACCTCTGGAAGAGCCTCCAGTGCTCTTAACGGCTGAGCCATCTCTCCTGCACCCCTGCCCCAACAGTGATTCTTTGGAATCTGGTTTCAGTTTTTAGTTAGAGAACAAGCACAGAGGATACATGGTCTAGAAAATTACTGATCGCTGGGGGGGGGGGGGGGGGCACACGCCTTTAATCCCAGCACTTGGGAGGCAGAGGCAGGTGGAGTTCTGAGTTCGAGGCCAGCCTGGTCTACAGAGTGAGTTCCAGGACAGCCAGGGTTACACAGAGAAACCCTGTCTCGGAAAAAAAAAAGAAAGGAAGAAAGAAAGAAAATTACTGATCAAAGAGTTGCTGTGTGTGTGTGTGTGTGTGTGTGTGTGTGTGTGTGTGTGTGTACCCTCACCTTGTACCTTGTTAGCTGCTGCTTACACCCGGATAGCCAGCATGTGAGATTCCAAAGACTCTCCTGTCTCTGCTTGATATCTCCTTATTGGGACACTAGAATTACAGGCATGCGTTCTTGGATTTTTAGAGGTTCCTAGAATTTGAACTTTGGTCCTTGTGCTTGCGTGCTGAGCCTTCTCCCTGGGCCCTAAAAGCTGAGATTTTAACACTCCTTTGTGGGAGAAGGAAAGAAGAGTCCCTGTGTGGTGCTGGCTGTCCTGGAACTTGCTATGTTGGCAGTGTCCAGGCCAGAGGAACTGCATCCACATTGGAGCTTCTGGAGGTCACCTGTTAGTGTGGCTACTATGAGTGTGCCTTGGAGAAGCAAAGTCCTGAGGGATTGTGCCCAGAGTGCCCTTTGTTAGTGCTAGGGCTCCTAGTACTTGATGTCATCGTGTTCTCTTTGTATTTAGCTTGGTGTGATCATTTTTGCGGAAGCTTCGCACTCCTCTCTGGGCAGTTTACCTGTAGTACATGATAAAAGTGATGTTTTCCTGGGATAACACGGTTTAAAAGGATTCATGATTCAATTGACCTTTCTGAAAATAGTTTAAAACAGGAGTGGCTATGGCTTCTAATGTAGAATATCTTCTAATATAGAGAAGATAGGAATAAAACTAAAAAAACACCAAGACCAGGATGGCTTCAAATTCACAGAGATCTGCTTCCCTCTGTCTCCCTAAGAGATGGAATTAAAGCTAGGGATCCCTGCATCAGGCTTAATTTGCATACTGACTTTGTTTATTAGGAGGGTTTCTCTATGTAACCCCTGCTGTCCTGGAGCTCTCTGTGTAAATCAGGCTGGCCTTGAACTCAGACACCCACCTGCTTCTACTGAGATTAAAGACCTGCACCACCACCTTCCTCCAGTTTAACATGATTTTTAACTACATTTTCTAGTAGGCATGTCTTAAAAGAACTGTTCTTAAGCATTTCAATCTATTCCATGCACCCCAATGACTTAAGGGAGCTAGCCAGAATGCTGGGGGTGTAAGGATAAAATGCTGACCAAAGGGCTGGAGAGATGGCTCAGCATTTGGAAGCCCTGACTGTTCTTCCTGGGGTCCTGGGTTCAATTCCCAGCGGCCACATGGTGGCTCATGGCCATCTGTGGTAGGATCTGATGCGCTCTTCCGGTATGTCTGGGGACAGCTACAGCATACTCACAGACATAAGATAAATCTTTCAAAAAATTTCTCACCAAAACAGCACTTAAAGCTAGTGATATAACTCAGTTGGTAGAGAGCTCGCCTAGCATGAGGGAGGTCTCAGGTTTCATTCATAGCCCTACTTGCAGGAGTTCAAGGAGTTCAAGATGATCCTCAGCTACTTAATGAGTTGGAGGCCAACCTAGGTTTTTAGTTAGGGTTTTACTGCTGTGAACAGACACCATGACCAAGGCAAGTCTTATAAGGACAACATTTAGTTAGGACTGGCTTACAGGTTCAGAGGTTCAGTCCAATATCATCAAGGTGGTAGGATGACAGTGTCCAGGCAGGCATGGTGCAGGGGGAGCTGAGAGTTCTACATCTTCATCTGAAGGCAGCTAAGAGAAGACTGATTTCCAGGCAGCTAGGACCAGGGTATTAAAGCCCGTGCCCACAGTGACACACCTACTCCAACAAGACAATACCTTCTAATAGTACCACTCCCTGGCCCAACCATATACTAACTGTTAGACTAGGCTATATAACCCCTTTTCTAAAAAAGAAAACAGTACAGGAAGGAGTTTAGGGAAGATAAGTAGGTCACATGCCTGATGTATAAAAATAAGGAGTTAAGTTCCAATACCCAGCATACATGTAGAAGGCAGGTGTAGCAGTGCGTGTATAAAATCCTAATGCTGGAGAATGGAGACAGAGCAGCCCTGGGGTTTGCTGGCTAGTCTGTGTAGCTGAAAGGCTAAGTCAGCTGCAGGCTGCAGGCTCAGTCAGCAACCTTGTCTCAAATAAGGTGGAGAGCAGTAGAGTAAAGATGCTAGATACTGAT
>JADRCD010038888.1:0-14670 GCA_019843815.1 Montemys delectorum | reverse complement strand
AAAAAAAAAATCATCTTATGAATCCAAACAGGCAGATACATTTAGTAAAAATTGATGTCATTTTCTTTTGCTTTGGCAAGTATCACAGAAACATCCTAGAGGATCATGTCAAAAGGGTTTGTTTTAGAATTACAACTTAATTTAGAATGAGAAACTTTAAACAGTTTTTTTGCTATGGGAGAAGAAAAAAATCAAAAGTGAGATTTGCTGACTGCAAATTTAGAATTTTAGATTTTTTAAAAAATTAAAGTTATAAAATATTATAGTATATGATACAAAAATATAATTGCTTAAGAGAATTTTATTTCTATTTCACAAAATAGGTAAGTGGTGAGAAATTTGTGGGTTGCTGTCTCTACGTGTGATGTCCATTGACAGTACAAGAGAGCTTTTATAACCGTACCCTCCTGATCATTAAGGGAGAGAAAAGATTCAGAACCTACAATTTATAAGCAAGGTCCAGAAATAGTACTCATCCCTTTTATTCACCTCACACTCAACAGTGAAACATCTGAGGATTAGCAAGAGCACGCAGTGTAATTTAGACAGCACTCTAATTCTGATGCAGTGACAGTCTAATAACCCACCTGTCTGCTAGGTAGCTCAGAGCTTTCAAGGTCTCATCCTCTACAGACACTGTTTCAACATATGTTTAGGGAGTATTAGGTCTACCCGCACTCATAGGAGACACTTGGATGTCTCTCTTTGATTAAGATAAAAGTACAATATACTCCCAGCACACGGCCCTCTTCACAGAGATCCGTGACTAATACATCTGTAGTTCTCTAATCAGTTTTATTCTTCCTCAAACTCCAAAGGAGGAATACTCTTAATGGTTCATTGCATGGCTATATTCGACTTCTGTTTTGTAAAATCAATTCTTTCTTTAGTAACAAGTTGTTCACTTTTTCTCTTTAAGAAAATTAAAATAGTTATAATCTACCTTTACTGTTGTCCTAACAGTATGCATAAACAGGACTTGTAATAGTTAAATTTGGCAGAGTCTAGGAAATAAGTGATATTTAAATCTAATGATATCAATGCTTTACAGGTTGGACAAAGCTTAAGAAAATGGAATGTGGGCTCACATAAGATTAGAAGACTCTAGTTTGAATATTAAATTTCTTTGAGAAATAAAGGCATGCCTTCTAATTAATTCTTTAGTATCTGACAAGAAGAATGTATATATTTTCAAAAATATTTAAATATTTTATTTATACATTTATACCCACATTTTTAAATTAAAATCAAGGTTCAGTGATATGGTAGCAGTAAAACAACTGACTATAACCCACTACACTAACTATGCTGAGTGCTGTCAATGTGGTTAATAGTTTTTTACTTAATTAACATTAGATATTTCAGTATATAGAGTAGATAAGTAGGAATAGAGATTATAATCATAGGAATAGAGATTATAATCATATAATCATTGATTAGTAGAAACTCTTTAACATGCTATATTTTCAAAGAGTAGAATTGTTCTTGCCCTATTAGGGCTTGTTATCGCTCTGATGGAACACCATAACCAGGGCAACTTGTGGAGAAAAGGGAGGTTTCCAAATCAATGGTTCTCAAAGAGGGCAGGAGCCTGTAGCCATAAGTTTATTGATACCTGCTAATTAAGGTCAAAGTCTACCATTGTCCTTAAAAACCTTCTGCGATGGGCACAAAATGGGGGTCTCCCTTTATCAGCAGGACTTCTCCTTCTCTAACCTTGCCTCAGGAGCCTGATACTCCAACCCTCTCCGTGATGAAGGTCACATAGCCTTCCTCAAATTACAAGTTCAACTTGCTCTTTTTCCCTTTCTCTCGTCCTAATAAGAATCTGCCCACAAATAACCTGGATTCCTAAAATGCCTCTTCATGCAAATGAGGCACTCACAGAACTTTAAAACTCTAGCAGGTGATTTTTCATTCCCCCTGAAAACTCTTTCCCATTCGCCAAAACCACATGTACCCCTGGTTCACTCTGAGTAAAGTGAACGGGCGGCACAGGCCCACCCTGAATAAAAGTATATGAACAACCTAAGATCATCTTAGAGAGTTGTTTCATTGAAGATTATCAGAGAAGGCCTTCGCCTAAAAGATATGTCAGGATCCTTACAGAAGGCCTTCTCTCTCCTCTTGCCTCTCCCTGCTGACACTCAGTCTCAGGTGGACTGGATTCCTGCAGAACTCCACCTGTTCTGGACTCCATGCTTCCAGCCTAGTGTGCCATAGAGCCAGGACACACTGATAGGGAGGGAGCAGAGGACATGGAACCACGACTGGACTCCAAATGTGAGTTGATGAAGAGGTCCTGGAGGAGGGCTGCAGCCTCCTGAGAAAATGGCTAAGAAAACGGCCTACAGGCTTGCATACAGCCCAATCTCATAGAGGTATTTTCTAAATTAAGTACTCCTCATCTTTGATGACTCTGTCTTCTCAAGTTGACATCACTAGGCAGCACCACAGTTTGTATTTCATGATTGTAAGCTACATGGTATTTTGAATCTGCAAATACAAATCAACATGAAAAAACTGAAAGATGTATTAAACAACATTGTATTTTTTTTAAGTTGAATTATTTATGTGATCAGTAAGTAACTCAATTTACAAGGACACAAAATAGTTTCATTTTGACTTAAATGACAGTTTTCATGAAGACTCGTCTTTCAGATTTCCAGTTCACAATGAGTCAAAACATATTGAAGATAATTTTTAACTTAAGAGAACATATTTATGTTAATTATACTCAACCTACACATGCATGTATGTATTTTCATAAATAAACTTCATTTTACACATGTGATTTTGGCAAGCTTCTGTTCACTTGATTGCTTGTATCTCAAAATTAAACCTTATAATACTTAAAGACAGCATTCATGTAGAGTACCTCCTATGTGATCTCAGAGAAAGTTAATGTAACGTTTTTTTATAAAGAAGAGCAAAAGAAAAATGATGATTTTAGAACAAATTTAAACATCTCCAAGGGGTCTTTTATACAAAGGGAAATTTTAAAATTACAATTACTAAGTCCAGAAAAAAATTATCTTAGAACCCTGAAGATATGATCCTAAATAAAGACCATCTAAGTGTTAGGTATCCTCTAAGTAACTTTGAAAAAATACAAATAAGAAATTTGGGGGGAAAAAAAGAAGGAAAAAGGAGTCAAACAAAGTGAGGAACTTATAAAAACTCTCGGGCATACTCAGTGTTGTCAGTTAACATTTCCTACTGAATGCTAAGGGCTTAGGCCATGCTGTGAAGAAACCATAATTAGTGAGCATTGAATTATGAAAAAATGTTTTAAGAATTATGAGGAAGTTAAAGATTTAAAAAGGAAAACTGAACAACTAAAAATAATCCAAGTGGCAATATATTTAAAAGCTAAATTAAACTCTAGCAATCAAAATCTAGTTTATTTAAAACAATAAATTCCTTTTATCATAGTGAACTTCAGAGCCAGCAACCATACCCTTCACACAGATGAATGGGAAGGGCTTCACAAGTCACCACTGATATCTTTTGAAATTAGATGGCAATTTTATTTATTTATTTATTTACTTACTTTGAACTTGTTTTTATAATTAATATATATTTAATTTAAAAATATATAAATGTGTATATATTCCATGTGTATACAGTGCTTACAGAGGCCAGAAGAGGGCGGCCAACCCCAGGAGCAGGAAGCACAGGAGGTTTGGAACCACCTTTTGTAGTTAGGAATAGAAGCATTTGGAAGTACAGTCAACTCTCCAGCCATATTGACTCATCTATTTTACAATTAAAACTAGGTTTCCTTTTACTGAAAACAAACTTTGGCAAGTTAGGAATTGAAACTATAGATAGTGATTAATAAATTTTATAAAGAAAACATTTTACTTTAAGGGTTATCGAAGAAAGGAACAAAACAACAAAGTGCATGCAGCAGTTTGTAAAAAGAACACAGAGAAGGAATTTAAATAAGAAAGCCCACAAGTAACATAATGATATTACTTTTCAGTCATGGGATGGAGAAATAATCAATGTAATGATTTGTACTTTCATGGACTACACACCTGTAAAACCAAGTCCGAATCAGACACAGACTGTTCATCATTGGAACTGACATGGAAAATTCTATGGATCTTTTTAGGAATAGAAACTCAGAGAATTAGCTTTACAAATTATAGGGAAGAGACGTTAGACATGATGATAAGTACAGAAGCATTTCAAGAGATTTTATTCTAAGTATAATGAGAAGATATGAGCTGATAGAAACAGAATTCATATAAAAAGAAGAAAAAGGATGTTTATAGAGAAATTTCTATTTGTTTTTCTTATATTGAAGAGGCTCCAGGAAAAATAAACAGTTATGGTACAAGTTGGTTGAAGCAATTATAGAGCTGAGTTTCTGATCCGAATAGAAGTGGGTAGGTATGAGGTAGAACTTAGGAGTTGGTCCTTAAGGCAAGCTCAATGCTTTCTTAGCAAGACCAGATCCTGTTTACTCACACAATCTGGCACAGAGATGCACACAGGTTGAGTGTGAATCCAGATTAACAGTGTGAAAATTATCTTGTGTGTATCATAATTGGAAGAATGATAAAGAATTTCCTGCTGAAATTGAGAGTAGGACTGGAGAACAAACTTGGAGAGGGAAATTTGGAAAGGGAAGAGTCTATGACATTGCCTAAAAGTGAGAGACTAAATGTCCCAGTCATTAGAATATTTGTTTCTGTGTGGACATACCCTTGAATTTTGTGACCATAATAATAAAAATGTTATAATAAAAGTGATACTGGACAATATGCTGTGTGGTTCTCTTTGTGCAAACTTTACTGCATGGCTGTAAAGAGAAAATAAGTAGAATAGTTTAGTGAAACCTACCATAAATTTTACAAGCAAGTATGGTAAGTTATATACAGTCAAAGGCTTGTGAGAAAGTCAATTGTGGACTATAATGTGAGTAAAATCTAAAATGCAAAAATAGGTGGATGAATATTTAAAACATAATAAGAACCATATATAGAAAAGTTCTCCATAATTATGACCTATTGTCTCCAGAAAAAGTTATGTCCTTGTAAATTGCTCTGAGGTTGCATATCATTTAACCAAGTCAAGTGAGGATTCAGAACTCATGGTATTCTACAACGGAGTATGCTTGTGGTTCTTTACATGTCAACAAAAATTTCTAATTAAATATATCTTAATATTTGTACATTATATTTTATAGTAACACTTTATAGAAAAATTCACATGTTATTCAAATATTAAGATGTCAGGAGTGATATGAAGAGAAATAATACATAAAATTTATTAAGAATTGCTTTAAAATATTAATTTATTTAAACAACAATACATATTATGATGAAGCAAATTATTAAATCACACCAAAATTTTCAATAGTAAATATATTTATTTGTTAATTATATGTATCACATTGATCACTTTAATTGAATGTTCAATTTTCAAATTCTAACTTTCCTCATTAAACTTTATTTTTCTTTATGTATCCAATGCTAATGAATACATAGAAAACCAGTAAGGTAATTTAAAAGTTTGTTTTGAATCAATTCATGTACTGGCTGGTTTTGTGTGTCAACTTGACACAAGCTGGTGTTATCACAGAGAAAGGAGCCTCCCTTGAGGAAATGCCTCCATGAGATCCAGCTGTAAGGCATTTTCTAAATTAGTGATTAAGATAGGGAGGGCACATCTCACTGTGGGTGGTGCCATCCCTGGACTGGTAGTCCTCGGTTCTGAAAGAAAACAAGCTGAGCAAGCCAGGAAAAGCAAGCCAGTAGTAAGCAGCACCCTCCATGGCCTCTGTATCAGTTGCTGCATCCAGGTTCCTGCCCTATGTGAGTTCTTGTCCTAAGTTCCTTTGGTGATGAACAGCAATATGTAAATGTAAGCTAAATAAACCCTTTTCTCCCCAGCTTGCTTCTTTTCCATGATGTTTTTTGTACAGGAAGAGAAACCTCATCTAAGACAATAGCTAATTTCTACTTTTACTATTTTTTTTTTTGAGAATTACATCTTAGTACTGTGTTTACATTATTTCTACTCTCCCTAGCTTCCCCTGAAATTTTATCCATGCCATTCCTTCACTCATTCACAAATTATTAAACTCTCTGTTATAAAATGTTGTTTTACATACACACATACACACACACACACACACACACACACACCTTACTAGATACATACAATATTAAGAAAGGGAAAGTCTGTCTTCTTAATCATGAACCCATAATGTAGTAAGATCTTGGCTAAGGGGTGAGAGACACACATTTCTGTAGGTATAAAGATAAATAGTTAGAATGCCATTAGAAATTATAAATACCTAGAAAAGTGGCAATAGAAAGTGTGGGTTAAAAGTGGTGTCCCATCTCTGGCCCAGGGCTCTGGCTACTGTTGAGACTGGACTCAGGAAGTCACAGGGTAAGCATCAGGCTGTGAGAAGCCACAGGACCCTGCTCCAGGGCTAAGGAACGCTGTCCAAGGTCCCAGAGGAAGTGCCAGAGTCAGACTCATGGGTTCTCAGGCTGCACGGAGGCCAGGGATGGCAGGTTCTCACTCTTGGGCACAGCAGATGCCCACTGGATGTCAAGGAAGAGCTGAGAACGGAGCATGGGGCCAGGCTACCCCAGAGCTAAAGAGAAAAGGGCAGGAGAAGAGAGCTCTGGCTGGTTCTTATCTCTGGCTTGTTTGGCAGGTGGCTTGGTTTGATGGAAACCATGTCTCAGGCCTCCTGTGGGAGATTAGATGCCACTCTTTGGAGGAAGGCTTGCTCCATTGCTCTAGCACAGTGGATCCTAATGCACAGAGACAGTCCATGGTTTTAAGGCGTTTACTGTCATGGCAGAGCTGTGATGAGTGAAATCTTACCCTACTTTCTCAGGGCTGGTGTACTGGCTAGTTTTGTGTGTCAACTTGACACAGGCTGGAGTTATCAGAGAGAAGTGAACTTCAGTTGGGGAAATGCCTCCATGAGATCCAGCTGTGGGGCATTTTCTCAATTAATGATCAAAAGGGTGGTGCCATCTCTGGGCTGGAAGCCTATGAGTCACAACAATGACCAGCATGACCAGAAATCCTAAAGGATTTAATGACCTTATTTCTATCTTGAGACTAGCAAATGGCTGTGTAACTGGACTCAAGGCGCACTCAATAGTTGAGAGAACTTTTATCTGGTTCTCTAAACCAAGCCAGGTAGCCATGCTTGATGAGGTCATTGACGCTGCTGGAGAAGCTTTCTTGAGGGATGGTGAAAGGCAGCCTGTTTTCTGGTTGAGCTACGGTTTAAACCCCAGACACTCCGAGGGTATTCTGCAAGACACGGAAGGTGTTTGCCACCCTCCCAGACACTAGGCTCCTGAAACAAGGCCTCAGCTCTCCGTAATTCTGTGGCCAACAGTCATGTAGGGCAATACCCCAAGTCCCTGGTATTCTATCTGAACTTCACCACCACAGTTACCTGGCAAGAACCAGGTAGTCCTGGCGACTATAAAAGGGGCTGCTTGCCACCTCCTCTCTCTTTTACTCTTGCCTCTCTCCTTTGACCTCTTGTCCCCTCTCTTTCTGCATTCCTTTCCCCCATCTCTCCACATGGCCATGGCCAGCCTCCACTTCTCTACTCTCTCCCTCTCTCTGCCTTCCTCTGCCTCTGCTACTCTCTTAGCTCCCCTTCCCAGACACACCTCCCTGCAAAGGGTAGTTAACCTCAAGCCAGCTGTCTTAGTCAGGGTTTTTATTCTTGCATAACATTATGACCAAGAAGCAAGTTGGGGAGGAAAGGGTTTATTCAGCTTACACTTCCACCTTGCTGTTGATCACCAGAGGAAGTCAGGACTGGAACTCAAGCAGGTCAGGAAGCAGGAGCTGATGCAGAGGCCATGGAGAGATGTTCCTTGCTGGCTTGCTCTCTTCCCCTGGCTTGCTTAGCCTGCTCTCTTACAGAACCCAAGACTTCCAGCCCAGGAATGGCACCACCCACAATGATCCTTCCCACCTTGATCACTAGTTGAGAAAATGCCCCACAGCTGGATCTCATGGAGGCACTTCCCTAACTGAAACTCCCTTCTCTGTGATAACTCCAGCCTGTGTCAAGTTGACACACAAAACCAGCCAGTACACCCTCCCAGCATCTTATTGGCTCTCAAGGTGCCAGATGTGGTTCTGTTTCTTTCTCATTGGCTCACATAATTGCCTGACCCAGCCTCAGTGGTCTCTCTCCATGCAGGCAGATTCTAAGTGGTCTGGGAGGAAGTGTCAGCGGCACATGTGCCCACATTTCGGCTGGGCCTGCTTGGCTAAGTTCCTCCTACAATTATCTATGGCTTTTACCCTTGTCACTTTGCATAGCACCTTTTGATGCTGGATGTTAGACTTTAGGAAGGAGGCTATCAGATCATTTCCATTTTAATTCCTTCAAAGTATATAGTATCTTCAGCAATAGGATCTTAATTTCAAGAACTCGGAGGGACCAAGGCCATGGAATGTCCTCAAAGCCCATGACTACCAACTCAGACAGGCTTTTCATGTCTGGTGCTAGGATTTTCTTGAGATAGATGATGGCTCTCGGGAAAGCATCATAGCCTCAAGTAAAATTATTTTCTTCAATACACATGCATATAAACACACACACCACACATTTAAGGAAGCAAAAAAAAATAATGTTTCTCTACTACTTTCTTTTTTAAAAATTGGTTATTTTATTTATTTATATTTCAAATGTGGTGCCCCTTCCCAGTCTCTCCTCTGCAAACCCCCATCCCATTCCCCCTCCCATTTGCCTCAATGAGAGTGCTCTGCCACCAATCCACCTACTCCCTCATTGTCCTTCTAGCATCTCCTTATGCTAGAGCATTGAACCTCCACAGAACCAGAGGCCTCCCCTCCCATTGAGGACAGATAAAGCAATCCTATGCTACATATGTAGCTGAAGCCATGGACTCATCCAAGTATATACTCTTTGGTTGGTGGTTTATTCCCTGGGAGATTTGGGTGGTCTAGCTAGTTGATATTGTTCTTCCTATGGTGTTGCATTCCCCTTCAGCTCCTTCAGTCTCTACTAGTTTTTAAAAACTCCTTAGTATTGTTTGTCTCTATTCCTTCCCATTCTGTCTGTAAAATGCTTTTTCTTTTCCATCCTCAGATAAATTTCTCCTGTTTCTTTCATTTTCCAATGTGTAGCACCTGTGTCCTCATAGCAGCCATCTACAATCTTCAAAAAAGATATTTTAGACAGTAGGGATAATAATATTAGATATGCTTGAGTTTTTAATTTTATTTGTGATACTATAATGTAATTAAAATTTTTCCTCCTTTTCCTTCCCTTCAAACTCTCCTGTACAATCCTCCTTACTCTCTTTGAAGTGCATAGTCTCTTGTTTTCACTAGTTGTTATTGCATGCATATATGTATATGCACATGGATATATATTCCTAAATATAACCTGTTCAGTTTTTATGATGTTACTTGCATGTACGTTTTCAGGACTGACCAAATGACAATGGACAACCAATTGCCACTCTCCTACCTTGGGAAGATAACCTTCCTTACTTCCAGTTTGCCTTACTTACCTTGGTTCTTTGAGTAGGATTGAGGCCCTATGGGCTTTTCCTTGTCCATTTTTGCATGCTCATTGGTGTGTTCCTTCTTCAACTCACATTAGGGCAGTCATGTTGGTCAGGTTTTAGGTATAGCCTCTGATATTGCTAGGAGACAGAATTGCAAAGCAAATTTACTAATCCTCTGGCCCCTACATATTTGTATCCATTGAAGCCGAATAGTACAACTCCAGTGTGTATCCCATCCTTTTTATGAGCCTCTTTTGAAATACTGTGATGCACTTACAATGATTGCACAATTTTGAAAATAATACAGATTTTCATTTCATGTCATTTTAAAAGCTATATGTGTATAGCTAATCTAAAGCCATACTTTGAAGGATAGAAACCATTCCAAATGAGACAATCTCACTGAGAACAGATGGTGTCCGGAACATTATAACAATACAATATTCTGTTGTGAGGATGCTCTTTATCCATGGTTCCAACAATTTTAGTCATAAGCAAGGTATAAGTATTGAACTCCAAAGTAAAGTTAATATTATGAAGGTATTTAATTTTAATTTTTCCATTTAGTATGTGCTAGTATCCACATGAAGCTTATTTAGGGATGGTGAGATATTTAATTCTCTGTAAGTGTATTACTTATGGCAGTTATATAAAAAGATAAATTATGATGCTGAGTACTTCTTTTGTTTGTTTCTAATGTGTGATATTTGCTAAGCTGAACTAACCATAAATTTCCGAATTCACTCTTTAGTTTCATTACAGTTAGAGTAAAGTAAGGGGGTTTATTTCAGTTTCAATTGCAGCCTGTAAAGGGAGTAGTCATGTAATATCAGATAAGAAATATCACTTCACTCAATTAAGTATAAATTTAGCTGATGCTAGCGAATATTTTACAGGTATAATTGCCCACTCTGATCAATTGACATTATATTAATCAGAGGGATATTATCAAATATGGATTGGGTAGGATCTCTTAAGGTAGAATTAATATTTCTGTGAGTCGAAGATTTCTAATGAGTATACACATTTGCTACTATTCTCGGCTTCCTTTGTATCTGACATCCTGACTTTTCATAACCACGGTGATCTAGTCTGGCCTATTCATCCTTTCTTAAATGTTTGCCTAGAGTACCTGACTATCAGCTCTCATGTTGACAGGGTTCCTGCCCCTTCTGCTTGCTCACTCACTGCCTTCCAAGTGGACTCCAGGTTTAATATTTCAGATGTGCTTCAAACTTTTGTAAACCAATCCACTGCAGTGAATCATTTTGATAAATGTCGTGTTGATGAAAGATAGATGCCATAGAAAGAGAGTAGATAATTGTCTTCTTATACTTTTGACTGCCTTTGAACGTGACAGAAATGTTTGGCCCTTTTGCTTTTTATAGCAGAGAAAGGGAAAATAAAACCTGGGAGAACTTAAAACATCTATGTGAAGCTTACGACAACTACATACTGTTATATTTTATAATTATGTTTCTTATAATCAAATTGGTAAAAATTTACATGAATTTGGAAACCATGCACTTTGTTATTTTGATATTTGTGAATATTTGTGTGTTAAGAAAATCATCACTCTTGTAGGAGAGGATTAACAACAAAATAATATTTTTCTTGTTTTGTTTGCTTTGTGAATTGATACAAAAGATGTGGTCCATTCAATGCTGTACTTCTTTTCCCACATTCAGAATAAAATGGTGAAATCAATGTAGCCCCCAGGAAGAGCAAGTGGTCAAAACAAACAAACTTTTATAGGATTTATTAGATAGGCATTCACACATTTAGCTCTCACAATGGAAATGTCAAACTTCAGCTATTTAATTTTTCCAGAAATCAAAAAAAAAAAAAAAAAAAAAAGTTTAGGACTAGCATTAAAATGTCTTTAAGCTGTGATATAAAGTAAATCCAAGCAAGTAAATTTACTGTCACTTTTCATTATTTAACAATTTATCAAACAATAGACAGAACATAGTGACATGAGTTACACTAAGACTTAATGAGTTTGTAATTATTCCCACCGAGAAATGCAAAACTTGTTGGGATAACAGGGTATTTCATCAGCACACCATAGCTGATGCTGAGAAAGTATTGGTAGCTATGGAAAAGTAGGGTGGTAAAAATCAACAAAATAGGTAAAATATGGTGCAATAAAATGTTATACATGTCAAGAGGCCGAATACAGTTATAGTTAATCTTGCTTTTGTGTGTCCACAAGGGAGAGTTCATATTCATCACACCATCTTTGGAGGCTAAATGTGTGAATTTATTTGGTACCTATGTTCAAACATAAGCAATATATATATGTATATATATATGTCAAGAAATACTCATTTTATGATCAGTAGTAAAATGAAATATTTAGAAGCTACACATCAGACTTTTACTAGTGGGGAAAATCATGTTTTGTATGTTATAATTAAAAATATTGTGCTATTATTAAAATGTTTGAGGGAATTAATATCCAATTATGTATGTTAGTAAAGAATTGACAAGTGGGTGGGGCTACTGTTTTTGCAACAATTTGATATTTGTGCACTCACAGATTGTATTAAGGAAGCATTACATTACTATAAGCAGGTACGGTGGAAGTGGGTTGAAGAACGGAAGGTAGGTTGAACCATTTTTTTTTTTTTTTACCGCATGAAAACAGATCATGTTAGTTCTTTATTTGTGAAGTTGTATATTGAATCTTCTAAATAAATGAAAATCAGAACATTACCATTGGAAGATAAATATTCATAAGATGATGACCTAAGGAGACACAAAAGGAAGGGTTTATTCTATTCACAGAGTGGCAATTTCTATTACTTTAAAGATTTTATGAATGGCGTGTAGCAATTTTACCAGTGGATTTGAGGATTTTTATAATGAATGGATAGTGATGGCTGTCTGTCTTTTATGGTGAGTATAAATAAAGTATTAGTGAAAGTCAGTAACACAAGGCTACTCGTTCATTCTTCCTCTTACATGTTCAACGGACTGCTTCGCTCAACGCCTTGTTTATTTGGCGACTCAGATTTGAAGAAAAATTAACAAAAGGAAATGAGCTCTAAGAGGCGCAGTTCTGTGTCAGCTCACTGGGCTATTTAGTGGTGTCTGGCTCTGTCAGCCCAGGAGAGGAGGCTTCCTCCTTATCAGCTTACAAACAACACTGAGCTGTGAGTTTACTGCATGCTTCCATTCCTGTTTCCTGTGAGAATTCCAGTCTCAATCGCCCCGCTCTGGTGTCCTTTCTCTCTTGCTACATTGATGTCTTCTCTCTCTCTCTTACTGTATTTTCTACTCAGAAACTTTGCATCAAAAATTAAAAGAAGTGAACTACTGCAATTTGGCTTTTTAAAATACCCCTTATTTTACTTCCTATACAGTGAATTTCATTTGATTCAGTAGAGAGAAAATAATCAATTTGCTGAAGAAAAGAACTAATGCCCCATTAAAGCTCTGATAGAGCTAGGATACCATTTGAGAATCCATTTGACTTCTAACTATATAAATTTTAAATTGGCTTTATTTGATGTACTATTATGTAAAACCATTTTTTGAGAACATCAGATAGAACATAAAGATGAAGATGAACTTATATTTACATCATTTTTAACCTTCCTTGATCAAACTCTTCCTTTGGCCTTCCATCAGTTCTTGATCTCCTCTTATCATATGTGTAGGTGAATAATATGAATATATAGTTCTACACTCTTATATACAACCTTTTGAGTCTGTTTAGCATTGCTCATTTATAAATATGTCTATGATGATAAGGAATATACATTTTATATAAAAGCTGAGGAAAAACAACTTCCCCTTCTCTAAGCAGCTACTGCTGTTCTTCATGTAGGAGTAAAACAAAGTAGAATTTCCCATTTCTATGTTGGCAAGTCAACTTGTGTCATCATTATGCTGGTTAGATTCAGGCAACCATATTGTTGAGATTTCATGAATGCTTTTCCCTTACCATTCCTATTGAATAGCATCTACCAACACTCACTCTTGGAAGGAAATCACTATGGTGATTTCTCAAAAGGCTAAGAATAAATCTATCATATGATCTACCTGTACCCCTGATTGACATATGCCAAAAGGATTCAATATCCTAAATCCAGAGATACTTGTTCATCCATTCTATTAGTAATTGATATGGAATAGAAACAAATTAATTGTTCTTCAACCGAAAGTTGGGAAATGAAAACATAGAACAAGAATATTTTCCCACCCTTACCAGCTTCTTCTGAAGTCATAGTTGTAGATTCTGGGAGACTCTTTTAAAATGAAAAAAAAAAAAAGGAATAAAACAAAAAACTTACAAAACAGAAACAGGACCAAGGAATCAGGAAAACTGCTGCCCATGGCATTCTAGAAAGTAAATAATGCCTGCCACACATTGCTACACAATGAAACAATGACTTAGAGTGAAGTAATGAGTGGAAAAAAGTATTCCAAGGAAATAAAAACATATAGGGTTAATGTTAAGAAACTATACTACCAAAAGTGATATTCAACATCAAGGAAATGTCCATGAAATTTGTAATACAGTTCTTCATAGTAATGGGAAAAGAAATCTTAAAATTCAAATAAAAGCTCAATATATATAAGCAATAAACAATTAAAAACCTGAACAATAAGAATACTGTTATATGTGTTACTATTTCTGATTTCAAGTTTACTGCAGAGCTATCATAAAAAAACAAAACAAAACAAAACAAGACCAACCAAAACCAGTATACTATTAGTATAAAAACAGATACATTGATCAATGAAATAAAAGCAAAGTTCCTGAAGGAAGTCCACAGACTTATATCCACAGGATACTTTTCATCAATGAAGAAGAAAAAAGAAAACACTTTGGAAAAATGACATCACATTTATAAATGGTGCATGAAAGTGGATATCTACTATGGAAGACTGAAACTTGATCCTTGTCTCTCAACTTGTATAAAAATTAATCCAACATGGATCAAAGATTTTGATATTAGAGTTGAAACTCTAAAACTTTTAGAAGAAAAAGAAAAAAGGAGGGACTACAGTCCAGAAGATAAGCTCATATAAAAGCTTTCTGAATAGAAGTATAGTTACAAACACACACACACACACACACACACACACACACACACACACACACACA
>JADRCD010038848.1:0-53609 GCA_019843815.1 Montemys delectorum | reverse complement strand
CATGAGATCCCCTGAAAATAGGTTTTTCAAGGTGTAAAATGGATTTGCATTGTCTAGCTTAAGAAAAACCTATGCATGTAACTGAAGAGAGAAATGGCTCTAGTTTAACTTGGGATGATGATTTATGGATCAACAATTTTAAGTTGTGCCGATATTACTGTCTTTCTTGAAGCCAGGGTCCTCCATGCTGGCTGTTGATTCCAATTCTATCAGTTCCCATTTAAAAAAAAATGACAGTAGACAACAGGCTCTTTCCTGATGTCATCAAACAAACATCTGGTGCAGAGCATCTGTGTCCAGAGGCTCAATCACTCACCCTACATTGTTTAGTAGACACAGTGAAAGGACTTACACAATAATGGTACACAGTAGTGAGACTATACATATAAACAATTAAAATGTTGAAGCAGCTCAGGGCCTGGCTGGACTCTTAGTAGGTGAAACAGTTTTGAACTTACTGGTGAAATTGTCCTGTATTAACAAAATGGAAAATTAGAGAAAATTCTTACAGATAATGAAAAAGAACCAGTCAGATGAAAGGTCTGAATCTTTGAGACCTGCAATGAGAATAGATCCATAGTGCATCAGGGCTACACATAGTCATTCTACACATGAACTTAGCAGCTATAGTTAACACCACGAAACCTGAATAAATCAAGCCATTGAAAATTACACATGGGAATATGTGAAATAGCTGAGTAGCAAGTGTGTTGTTTACTTGTAAGTTTAAACATGCAATTTTGATTGCTTGGTTCCGCATCGTAGAATATAAGAGTTGGATTTCATATATTTTCTTCTCAGGTTAACACATCTACCTTCATGTATGTGTTCTCTGCCTTCCCCACTAAAAATGCGTAACCATATTTTTAAAATACCACAACATGATGATGAGAGAATTCCAAGAACACAAACCAAGGTTTGGATCTATTGGCATTTGATAATTGATGGTGAAAATATACTCACTTTTTCTTGGAAGAATTCTAAGTGTTGCTTATGTAGTAGTGAATGACACACATATGAATATATACACAGCACTGATTGGTCTCTCTATATTGTTGGTTGATGAAATAAAAGTATTCAGTTAGTTGGGAGAGATTTATTGGAAGTTCCCAGTGGAAGCCAGAAGGTTATAGTGGGGTACATATGATCCTGATATATTTAACATAATAATAAAAATGTCAAATAATAAGCAAACTCATTCTGAAAAATAAAAATAATTTTACATGTGGTTAGAATTTTCACGTAAATGAGTATTTCACACAGTGCATATTTCACCCATAATTTCTACTCTTTCAATTCTTGACTGTCTTATTTTTCTTTATTATGCTAGACACTTTCATTTATACACTATAATGTATTAATATACATAATTGTATATAAGAATGTAATATCTAAGAACTATGAATGAGATATTCATATGATATCTGCATATATTCATTAATACAGTAATCATACATTCATTATTACTATATTGGACAGTTCATATCATTAATGCATCTGTGGCTGAGGACTCTGTAATCATTCTCACCACTTTGACCAGTCATGAATATCCGCATCAATCATTACACACTGAACACAGAAGCTTCTTGGTCAAGGCTGAAAGCAGCATTAATCTATCGTATAAACTTAAGCATTTATAAGGCATTTTGACACTTTTGAATTTCAGCAATACAACTAGGGTCAACTAGGGCCCCTGTCATCTCAGGCCATGGGCTTTTGACCATGTTTATTTGGGAAAATGTTGTTCCTATGTGGTAGACCACAAATCCAATAAGAAAGCAGTTAGGCATTACAGAAGAGTCACACACTAACAGGTACATTTCACCTGAAGCCTGGTATTGTAGACTACAAGGATAGGCACAGTATAACATCACTGATGTCTTTGTACTTCTTCTAAACTGCATGATATTGTTCTCCACAAAAAAAAGAAAAAATAGTAGCAGGTAGAATGTCTTGGTGAGTAGAAGGTTTGTTTCTTTGTCCTGTACCATAGTGCTTAGCTAAGAGTGAAATGTAGAATAAAACTGGCTAAAACCAAAAACTCAAGATGTAGCACATGCTGGCAAGGAAAACAGTCCTCCATTTCTGGTGGGAGTGAAAACTTGAACAACCACTCCAGAAATACATCTTGGAGTTTCTCAGAAAATTAGGAATAGTTCTACCTGAAGACCCAGCTATTACACTGTTGGGCATATAACCCAAAACTCTCCACCAGGCTAAGGATGTGTATTCTACTATGTTCAAAACAGCTCTATTTGTAATAGCCAGAATCTGGAAAAACTTAGTCACCACTCATCCAGAGAACAGATACAGAAAATGTGGTTAATTTACACAGTGGAATACTTCTCAGCTATTAAAAGCAAGGACATAATGAATTTTTCAAGCAAATGGATGGAACTAGAAAATATCATCCTTGCATCTAGAATTCCTTTTCTCTAGGATTTATATCTTAGAGATTCCATCAGTTTGTGTTTACTTTATTGCTTCTATTTCCATTTTTAAGTCTTATACCATTTTAATTATTACCTTCACCTGTTTAGTTGTATTTTCTGGTATGATTTAAGGGAAGGCCTCCATTATCATTATAAGACTGAATTTAAGGTAACTTTCTTGTATTTTGATTGTGTTAGGATATCCAGGGCATGCTGTAGTTGGTTAGCTATACTTTGGAGGTATCATGTTGTCCTCAATCTTATTTGTGTTCTTTCAAGTGTCTTTAGCCATATAGATGCATTGTTTCTGGATGTTCTTGTGGTAGTCGGCATTGGGAGGAAGATAAACATTGACGGTCCTGGTATGGTAGGCCTCTGATATATATCCGTGGTATACACAGTACACCTGCAGATCTGTATGAGAAAGGAACCTCAGGTCGAATGAAGGTGGGCAGAGAGTTGGCAGGAGAATAGATGTCCCTCTATATGAGGATGATGATAGTTGTGACACACTACTTTGGGGATATGGAACCTGAAGAGGCCAACTCCTATATCCAGAAAGAACCCCACGGGAGCAATAGAGACACCAACCCACCCGCAAAACTTTCTACCCAAAATTTTTTTCTTTCTACAAGAAATGCCGGAACAAAGATGGATCAGAGACTGGGGGAATGGCCAACCAACTGGCTACACTTGAGAACCATCCCATGGGCAAGCACCAATCCCTGACACTATCAATGATACCTTGTTGTGCTTGCAGATAGATACTTCTCATAACTATCCTCTGAGAGGCCCTCCCCCCACAGCTGACTGAAACAGATGCAAAAAGACCCATAGCCAAACATTGGATTCAACTATGAGAGTCTTATGGAAGAGTTGAGAGAAGAATTGAAGGATCTAGAGGGGATAGGAACTCCAAAGGAAGACTCACAGAGTCAATTAACCTGTATACTTGGGAGTTCTCAGAGACTAAACCACCAACCAAAGAGCATACACAGGTTGGAACTATGACCCCTGAATATATGTAGCAGATGTGCCACTCAGTATTCATGGGAATCCCCCAATAACTACAATGGAAGCTATCATTAAAGCTGTTGCCTTCCTGTGGATCCTGTTCTCCTAATTTATTTGTCTTTACTGGCTGTGTTAGAAGAGAATGTGCCTAGTACTGCAGACCTGATGTGACAGGGTAGGGGAATACTTAGGGAGGGGAACGCTCTACCCTCTCAGAGGAGAAAAAGATAGGTCAGAGAATATGTGAGACGGGGACTAGAAGGATGTAAAGTGAATAAATAATGAAAATTTTAACAAAAAAAACCAGAAACATAGTGTCCCACATTGACTTCACTGAGATGAGAATAAGCAAGAATATAAATTATAACAAATAAGCACATGGATGCAGAAAATAGATAATCCTTGCTTGCTTTTGATGTCAGTTTAAACTAGTGTAGTTACTTTGGAAATCACTTTGAAAATGTCACCAAAAATAGTAAACAAAAGTGCTGTGTCCCAGCTCTATCCCTCCCAAGAATGTACTCAAATGATACTATATTATTACAAAGACACTTGCACATCCATGTTTATTGCTGCTCCATTCACAGCAGCTGGGAAATGGAATCCATCTAAATATGTAACAAAAGACAAATCCGTTACAACAATGTGGGATGTGTAGACAATGGAATACTACTCATAGTAAATTATGAATTATGAAGTCTAAAAGTATTAAACGGACCTGGAAAAGGATATGCTGAGTAGGGTCACCTGAGTCCAAATAAAAAATGCTTCATGTTTTCTTTCATATACTTTGCTTATTTGAATATTTTAATTGTGTGTTGAATTTGTAGAAGCCAAGACAGTAATACATATAAACAATATATACATTTACATAATATATGCATAAAATATAATGTACATATACATTTACATATACTTACATATGGTTAGCTAAGTATTTTTATGTGACTCCTGACAGTTACTGAGAAATTTAGTGGTTTCCTGACTCTTCTGCCTGCTGTTAGGTATTTTTCCTCTTGTTTGTTTTCTGTGTCCAACATCAACACAATAGGTGTTGCATCATTTTATTGTATCTTCTTTTGTGTTGTTTAATTTAGTTTTAATTTCTGAGAAGCCTGTTCTTTTCTACTGAGAAACAGAAAGGGAGTGTATCCAGAGGAGTGGGAAGAGGTGGAGAAGAATTCTGAGGAGCAGAAAGGAATCAAATTCTAATCAGGATATATTGTATGACAAAAGAATCTGTTTTCAATAAAAGGGGAAAACTTTTTTAAAAGAAGAGTAAAGATGAGGATGAAGAAGAGAAAGAAGAGGAAGAAGAGGAAGCAGCAGCGGAAGCATAGGAAGAGAAAGAAGACAAAGAAGAAGGAGGAGGAGGAGGAGGAGGAGAAGGAGGAGGAGGAGGAGGAGGGGAAGAAGAAGAAGAAGAAGAAGAAGAAGAAGAAGAAGAAGAAGAAGAAGAAGAAGAAGAAGAAGAAGAAGAAGAAGAAGAAGAAATGAGAGTAGAGTAGAAATGGGCCACTATGGTTCTAGGAATTAAAGAAGATGATATAATGAAACAAAGATAAAATGAATGCAGAGAATGCATAGAGATGAGGCAGAATGGTTCAGACATAAAATGGTGTTGGGAAATGGAGAATGATACAGGGGTGTAGGATAAATCAAAGTTAAGTGTTATAATAAAGGTAAGATGAAATCTAGGATCTTTCAATGTAAGTAAAAATAAAACTATAGAGGATATAAAATGTATGTAGCATACATACATAAAAACCATGGATCCTGGAAGTAAAGCAAAAGGTATTATGTAGTAAAATGAGACAAATACTAAAATTTTATTTCTATGACAAACTTTTTGAGAAATAATGAATAATTCATAGCTGCCTAGTATACATTTGGGAATATCTATGTGTTGATAGAGTAATTTAGTGTTCAGATTATCATAGCATTTATGGACATGCTGATACAGTATTTTTATCAAAATTAAAAAAATTCAAAGAAAATCTATGAAAACTTGTGATATTCACATAATATTTGAAGCTTAGTGATTCATATTGACTCAGTGGTCTGTGTCTGGTCATGCTCTATGACTATGTGAGATATATGCTTGCATAAAGCCAAGTAGAAAGTAGATGGGTGAGCTGTGTGTTCTATTTTGATGTAGGTATATTTGAACAAAGATACTTATATGGGTAGACAGTAAGGCTTCCAGAAGACATGAGTTATTAATTCAACATCTCAGTGCCAGTCACAGGATAACACACTATGAGTTAATAATGGTCATAGAGTCATCATTGGTGCCACAAAAATATGAGGTATTGCAGTTGCTCTAAGTTTCACAAAATAACTCCACAATTAAACCTCAGTTCTAAGAAAGAATTTAATCATTCAATATATTAAAAGAACCAGAGGAGCTGGCTCCAAAGAAACTGGAGTCCAGCTTCCATACCTAACAGGACTCATACATATATGAACCTACAGAGATTATGACAAACATAAACAGGTTATGCACATAATCCACATGGAGTCCCAGTGTTGAGAGAGAGCCATGGCCACAGATTCTTACCCTTAACCAAGAAGTTTTTGAAATTGACACTGACTTGCAAAGATAAATCAGCTTTCTCTAATGGAGCAACATTGGGTCTATTAACCACACTTAAGACTGGACATATGTCCAGCAATAGAAGGCCAACACAAAGTAAGAAATTCTATGCTCACAGCCTGTGAAAGAGGGTCCTAACATTGCACTAATTGTTGTGTTATCATACATAGCAGAGAAGGCCTTATCTGGCATAAATGGAAGGGGTGGCCCTTGGTGCTGTGGAGGATTGATGCCCATCATTCCCTTTCCTAGTTTTCCCTCTGGAAACCACATATCATATCCTCCCACCCCTTGCTTCTATGAGGGTGCTCCCTCACCCACACACACACTTCCACCTCCTGCCCAGGCCTTTCCCTACACTGGGATATCGAGTCTTCACAGGACCCTTCCATTAATGCCAGACAAGGCCATCCTCTGCTACAAGTGCAACTGGATCCATGGGTCTCTCCATGTGTACTCTTTGGTTGGTGGTTTTGTCCTTGGGAGCTCTGGGGTGTCTGGTTGTCTGATATTGTTGTTCTCTCTATAGAGTTGCAAAACCCCTCAGGTCCTGCAGTCCTTTCCCTAACTCCTCCATTGGTGTCCCTGTGCTGTGCTCATTCAGATGGTTGGCTGCAAGCATCTACATCTATGTTCATCAGGTGCTGGCAGTCTCTGGATGGCTTTTCCTTCAGTCTCTGCTCAATTCTTTGTCACTATGTATCATTTAGACAGGAGCAATTATGGGTTAAAATTTTTGAGATGGGTGGGAGTCTCCATTCCTCAACTGGAGGCCATGCATATCTACTGGTCTCTATTTCCTCTTTGATACTTATCACGGTAACTTCATTGTTTACAGAGCTCAGCTGAAGGGAAGGGAGAAATGGCTCCAGCTTACCTGGGAATAATGATTTATGCATCAGAGATTTTCAGTTGTGCCAGTGTTACTATAATATCCCTCTCAAAGTCAGGTTCTTCCTTGGTGACACTTGTATCCATCTCTAACAATACCCATTTCTAAAAAGGTAATGGCAGGATATAACAGGCTCTTTCCTGTCTTTGTTAGACTACACCTGGAGCAGAGCACCTGTATACAAATGATAAATCACTGACTCTACATGGTTTAACAAGCGTAGTAAAAACACACAATAATGGTACAGAGGAGTGAGACTGTTGATGTTACGAACTAAAATACTGAAGCAGCTCAGGACCTGATTGACTCTTAGAAACTGAAACATTTTTTAACTTAGTGCAGAAATATGCCTGTATTAACAAGAATGAATAGTTAATGTAAATAGAAAATCTGCTTAGAGAAAAAGAAGGCAACCAACAAGGGGAAATCTTAGAATCTTAAAGATCGCAATGAGAAACACACTAGAACTGCAGCAACTTTCAGAGATTGAGCCACCAACCAAAGAGTATATATGAGCTAGATTAAAGCCCTTGCATATATGTAGTAAAGGACTGCCTTGTCTGGAATCAGTGAGAGAGGATGCACCTAATCCTGCATTGATGTGATGCCCCAGGGAAGTGAGGAGTAGGAGGAGTGAGAGTGTTGGAGGGAGCACCCTCTATGAGGCAATGGGAAGAGAGTATAGGGTGAAGAACTCTTAGATAGAGGACTCAGATTGGGGCCAACATTTGGAATATAAATGAGTAAAATATTTTTTTTTTAAAAAAAGGAGGATATTGGAGAGATCTTGTACTCAAAATTTAAATATCCACCTGAAAGGTTTGGTGGGAATATAAAGAAAACATACTCAATAGGAACAGACAGCACGAAATAACGAAATACAAGATTGAAATCAATCAGAAAGAAAAGGAAAAATAAAAGAATCAACAAATCGCAAGATGGTTCTATGAGAATATCAACAAGTCAGATAATCACTTAGCCAAACTAATGAAAAGAAAGAAAGACAGTAACCAAATAATAACATCAGAAGTGACAAGGGAACTACAACAACAAAGCTGAAGAAATTGAAAGAATTATTAGGTGTTACTTCAAATGCATATATTCCACAAAATTAAAAATATAAACAAACATTTGCCTAAGCTTGCATGAAGGACAGATCAGCCTTCCAGTCCCACAGTTACGACTCAGCCTGCCAGTCTCAGACTCATGTGCCCAAAAATATCATAAGTGACTAAAAGGCTGAAAAATATTTCCAAGCAAATAGTACCAAGAAACAAAGTGGAGCAGCCATTCTAATATCAACTATCAACCAAAATTTATCAAAAAAGACAAGGAAGGGTGATTCATATTCATCAAAGGAATAATCTACCATGATGACTTCCCAACTGTGAACCTGTTACATTCTAAGAGCCTGTAACTTCAGTGAGACCACACAAACACACTTAGAAAAACAGCTAGAAGTCACACAAGACTTAATTCTGATTATGTATCCAGCCTGTTAGTCTTTGTCTTTTTATTGAGGAATTGTTCTCTTGGTATTAAGCGATATTAAGGAAAAGTGATTGTTACTCCCTGTTACTTTTGTTGTAAGAGGTGGAATTATGTTTGTTTGGCTATCTTCTTTAAGGTTTGTTGAAAGATTACTTTCTTGCTTTTTGTAGGATGTAGTTTCTCTCCTTGTGTTGGTGTTTTTCATCTGTTATCTTCTGTAGGGCTGGATTTGAATAAAGATATTATGTAAATTTGGCTTGTCGTGGAATATCTTGGTTTCTCCGTCTATGATAATTTGGAGTTTTGCTGGATATAGTAATTTTGGCTGGCATTTGTGTTTTCTTAGTGTCTGTATGACATCTGCCCAGGATCTTATAGCTTTCACAGTCTCTGGTGAGAAATATGGTGTAATCCTGATAGGTCTGACTTTATGTTACTTGACCTTTTTCTCTTACTGCTTTTTTTCTTTTTTTTTCTCTTACTGCTTTTAATATTCTTTCTTTGTTTTGTGCATTGGCATTTTGACTAATATGTGACATGAGGAATTTCTTTTCTGTTCCAATCTATTTGGAGTTCTGTAGGCTTCTTGTATGCTTATGGGCATCTCTTTCTTTAGGTTAGGTATGTTTTCTTCTATAATTGTGTTGAAGATATTTACTGACCCATTAAGGTCGGATTCTTTACTCTTTTCTATACCTATTATCCTTAGGTTTGGTCTTATCAGTGTGTCCTGTATTTCCTGGATGTATTGGGTTAGGAGTTTTGTGCTTTTTGCATTTTCTTTGACTATTGTGTCAATGTTTTCTGTGGTATATTCTGCACCTGAAATTTTCTCTTCTATCTCTTGTGTTCTGTTGGTGATACTTGCACCTATAACTCTTGATCTCTTTCCTAAGTATTCTAATTCCAGGGTTGTCTCCCTTTGTGATTTCTTTATTGTTTATATTTCCATTTTTAGATCATGAATGGCTTTATTCATTTCTGTCCCCTGTTTGTGTTTTCCTGAAATTCTTTAAGGGACTTTTGTGTTTCCTCTTTAAGGACTTCTAACTCTTTACCTGTGTTCTCCTGTATTTCTTTAAGGGAGTTATTTATTTACAGTCCTCTATCATCATCAAGAGAAGTGATTTTAGACCTGAGTCTTGTTTTTCCGATGTGATGATGTATCTCGGACTTGCTATGGTGGGAGAATTGGATTCTGATGATGTCAAGTAACCTTGGTTTCTGTTACTTATGTTCTTATGCTTGCACTTATGTATTCATTCAGTGACAAGTGGATATTAGCCCAAACACTCCAAATAATCAGGATACAATTTGCAGACCACATGAAGCTCAATAAGAAGACCAAAATGTGGGTGTTTCAGTCCTTCTTAGAAGGAAAACAAAATATCCACAGAAGCAACCATGGAAATAAAGTGTAGAGTAGAGACTGAAGTAACTACCACCCAGAGACTGTCCCACCTAAGGATTCATCCCATAGACATTTACCAAACCCAGACACTATTGTGGATGCCAAGATGTACATGCTGAAAGGAACCTGATATGGTTGTCTCCTGAGCCTTACAAATACAGAGGGGGAGGTTAGCAGCCAACCATTGAACTTAGCACAGGGTCCCTAATAGAGTAATTAAAGAAAGGACTGAAGGAGTTGAAGGGGTTTGCAACCCCATAGGAAGAACAACAATATCAACCAACCAGACCCCCAGAAATCCCAGGGACTAAGCTTTCAACAAAGGAGTACACATGGCTCCAGCTACATATGAAGCAGAGGATGACCTTCTCATGCATCAATGGCAGAAGAGGTTCTTGGTCTGATGAAAGCTCTATAGATGCCCGAGGGTAGATGAATTGAGGGCAAGAGGTGGGAATGGTTGGATGGGTGGAGGAACACCCTCATAGAAGGAGGGGGAGGGAAGATGTGATAGGGTGTTTCCAGTAGGGAGGGAAACCAGGAAAGGGGATAACATTTGAAATGTAAATAAAGAAAATATCCAATAAAAAGAAGAGACTTAATGTTGAAAGGACT
The DNA here is from genome assembly GCA_019843815.1 of Montemys delectorum. Classification (NCBI taxonomy): domain Eukaryota; kingdom Metazoa; phylum Chordata; class Mammalia; order Rodentia; family Muridae; genus Montemys; species Montemys delectorum. The sequence goes on along the minus strand of JADRCD010038848.1, from coordinate 43,158 downwards.
TTTTGTTTACCCAGAAATGGGTGGGATTTTACAAGACAAATTCATATTATACTTTATATCCATCTATTCCAATGAAAGTTCTACTGTTTCTCAGAATCCACAGATAATTTTATCATACCTAATCACAGTTTTCCTCTTTTGTTTGTTTTATTAGAGAAGAAATATGTCAACAGAGATGGTCACTGATTAGGAGATTGACAAGATTTGGCATACTCTAGGAGCATCCTAAATCAGTATGACATGAGTAATAGATGTCCTTTTGCAAAATTGACAAGCACTAAAGGACTCTAAGGAACACACACTAAATGGCTGTGTCTGAGAAAGTCTTCAAGCAAATCATCTCTGAGTCTTCTCACTCCCAGGACAACTTGCTGTTCCTCCAGGGTTTCTGACACACTCAGGATGTGGTTATAACACTGTGTCTTGCACAGTAATAGACCGCAGAGTCCTCAGATGTCAGTCTGCTAAGCTCCATATAGGCTGTGCTGGAGGACTTGTCTGCAGTCAGTGTGGCCTTGTCCTTGAACTTCTGATTGTACTTAGTCTCACTATCAGAAGGATCAATCATTCCAATCCACTCAAGGCCGTGTCCAGGCATCTGCTTCACCCAGTGTATCCAGTAGCTGGTAAAAGTGTAACCAGAAGCCTTGCAGGACATCTTCACTGAGGCCCCAGGCCTCACCAGCTCAGCCCCAGATTGTTGCAGCTGGACCTGGGAATGGACACCTGTGGAGGGAAAGACAGAGTGGATGTCATTGTCACCCAAGTGTATAGCCAGACCTCTAGCCTGCTACTATGAGCCTCTTACCTGTAGCTGTTGCTACCAGAATGAGAATAAGAGAGCTCCATCCCATGGTGAGGTCCTGTGTACTCAATAACTGTAGAAATAACAGTGATCTTATGTTTTTATGTGTTGTAGACATCTCTATATTTATCACCATAGCATCACATGATTTGCATATTCATGAGCAGGGTACATTTTAGATAAGGGACTGATCCTGCTGGAGAAGAAGAAGGGACAGGGTGCTGAGGCCCAAGTCCTAATGAGCAAATTCATCCCAGATACCATCCCTGATGTCGAGGCTATGGATGTAATATCAGGGCCTGTGCACTAAAAAGATTTGTAGCTTGAGACAGTGGCCCCACTTGTGACGAAGTTAACAGATGGATTTACAGGTAGTTACAAAGATAACAATAGTGATGGCAAATTTCAAAAACAGCTAAGTTAGAATTTACAGCTCCTTATCAATACATACAATTAACATTTGACTTTCCAATATCTTATATAGTAAAAGTCACCCAAATGACCAAAACTAAATATACTTCAGAAACATTTGTACATGAATGATCATCACAGTACTATCACAAGAACTAAACGATGTAAATGAACTGTGTATTGGTCAACAGAATATTGTATAGAGAAGACATGATTTTATATACACACACATATACATTTATCAAGAAAATATAAAACTTTGAAATGTTTAACAAAGAATCTTCACTGTGTTTGAGCATGGAAATGTTACATGTCAATTACAATATGTACATGTAAGTTAAGATAGGAAACAAAAGATGCAGAGTCCCCTTCACACCCTCACCATCTCTCTGCTGAAGATTCATGGCCCCATTGTTCCCCCTGCTGGTCCTGAACTCACCTGCAAGTAGATTTCACACCAGTCTGACTTGAGCAGTAAGGTATCCCTGCAAGAGTGCCCTTACAGTATTCATCCTCAGGGAGAAATGGTTCTTGTTTATCTGGAGAAGATGACTGATGTCTCAGTGTCTGAATTTAAGTTGTTTCTACATTATCATCAATGATGCTCTCAAAGTCATTCTCTTTTCTAATGACAGTTTGATGCAGCTCTAGCAGTTCTCATTTGTAATAAGGAGTAAACAAGAGGGATCAGGGTCTTTGTTGCCTTTATCAAGCTGTACCTGGGCCAGAAAAGATGAGGATAGCAGGACAACAATGAGTCTTGAGCTCAGATGCATCCCCCCATGCATCTATGTATGAATCCGTGTTATATTTACATACAACAAAATGAGATAAAACCACTGTAGTTCTCACAGAAAATTTAACAGTCCAAGAGAAATTCACATTAATAAGGAAATAGAAACCAAGCAACCGTATTCTGCAACTCAATCTGTTTCCCAACCTGCATGTGCACCCATTTAATGGGATGAGGGTAGAGAGGAAAATTTCATAATAGGGATCCTAATGGGTGGACATTATGTGTACTTAAAAAACTCTATCTCTACCTGAATAGCTTTCCAATCCTGGGTCCTCATATTCTTGAGCAGAGCATGTGTTAGTAAAGCTTTTTAGGAGTTGATGTTTCACTAATGAAGGATAGATTTGGAATGTTATCTCAGGATTGAGAGAAACCAATCACACTATGTAGGAATATTTGTACATGTGTACTTAACTATCTGATATATAGTAAAAACATATTAAAAATACATACTATGTAAATTCAGAATATTCATATATATTGTGCTTTAACTTTGGTTTCATAAATCAGATACACATAATATTGGAGAATAGAAGGAGGACCAGTTGAATGCTTGTTCTATCTTCCATACCTGGCCAGAATCCATGTGATATCCTATGAATTTTCAGTTCACATGGGAGCATCCTCAGGGCATCAAAGACTTCTTCTGTAGAAGAACGTTTATCCCTACAACCCAGGATGTTAGATAGATGTTAGATAGATGTTAGATAGATGTTAGATAGATGTTAGATAGATGTTAGATAGATGTTAGATAGATGTTAGATAGATGTTAGATAGGGTTCTTGACATTTCAGAACCCACAATGTGCTGGGTAATGTCTATAATGCTGTACTTCATACTCAAGTATATGTGATGCTGATGACTCTCATAGGTTGCAATACTCAGGAGTGCCTGCCTACTTAAATAGTGTGGATTTACATAGACATCCTCCTCATATACTATACACTATTTACAAATTTCCAGGTTCTATAAGATTGTAAATAAATAATATGAGTTTATTCTACTAAGTTAAACTAATATGAGGATCAAAATACTTGTTGATCTGGTACAATATCTGTGCAGGAGCTTTCCTAGAATAAATGGACACATTTGTTTATACAATTTTTCTATTTTTCCCCTGTCAATGTGAATGATTTTTCCCATCTCCTTGGCTTGTACCCTCTTTTCATTGATTTCAAACCCCTAGCAGTTGCTTTTGGACCTGTCCATATTTGATGATTCTGAACACCTCTTAAGGGTCTGTGCACCAGTTTCACTATTTGAGGTCTCTTTTCAGAGAGAGGAGTGTATCAGGAAAGTGACTCACATCTTCTCACTCTGGTTTTCTCAAAGATTAATATACCATGGCATCCTCAGTTGTCAGACATATAAGATGCAGGAATACCCACTTTAGATATATTTTAGTGAATCTCTGAAATTTTCACTCTGTAACTTAGCTCTGAAGTAAATTACTGACAAACTCTGCAGCTCGTTCTTCTGGGACAATGTCCTGAATCACCATTTGGAATTACTAAACAGTCTTCAACAAAGCACTCAGGATCACCGTCACACCCATTATCCTAAAGACTGAAAAAGATGATCTTTTATCATTGTAGTTAGTGTTCTGTAACAGTCATGTGATTATAGGGCAGGATATTGGGAATGGGGAAGACTCATGTTTATTGGTTATAGACTTGTGCCTTATCTTCCTCCTGTTCCCAACTAGCTCTTATAACTTTAATTAATCTGTGTATATTAATCTATGTTCTACTAAATGGTTTGTTAGTTACCACTCCTTCAGCCCTAGCCTGGAATTCCTGCCTATTCTCTCCCCCTTTGAGACAGGCCATCATCTTTTTATTAAACCAGTTGAGAGTTGATAGCAGGAGTATTATTAGAGATTAGAGCAGGAATAAATTAGAAATTTAAGTAACAATATCAAAGGCTAGTAGGCATTCAAATTTCTGCTGCAAGAAATCAGTATATGAATAATATAAAAATATTCATTACACAGTGCACAAAATGATCATCCCAACCTAGGAATATATGGAACAAGTTCAATAATTTAATACAACCTCTCTCTGAATCTTACATGCATGGTCACTATAAAATTTCCTTATGAAATAAGAACTAATTTTAAACCTCTTCTTCTCTTCTTTAACATTTAACCACAATTTTGAGCACATCCAGACACTACTCTTCCATGTCTTCTCAGCTCCATGACAGTTTGCTGCTCCTTCAGATTTTCTGACATACCTTAGAGGCAGGCTGTGACACTGTGCCTGACACCTTAGTAGATATCAGAGTCCTCAGATGACAGGATGCTGAGCTTCATTACACTGTGTTGAACATTGTGGCTGCATCCAGTATGAATCTGTCCTTAAACTTCTGATCTTACATTGTGAGAATCCTCTCTCTCTCTCTCTCTCTCTCTCTCTCTCTCTCTCTCTCTCTCTCTCTCTCTCTCTTTCTCTCTCCTGTATGTCCCATTGCCTATTTCCTGTCTCAGATCATTGGCATGATGAAGAGTCAGGAGCAATTTGCCAACCAATTGCAGAGGAAAAAGCAGGCCAGTACTGCAAGAGAGGTAGCTAACAAGCCATTTGGCAGAAGATGGTGAGCCAGTTCACTTCTGATCATAGTCAATTATTCATTCTACATTGTTTCCATACACATTAAGAGGACAGAGAAAATAATGGTGCAGAAAAGTGAAATTGTTGTGCAAATTACTAAAATATTGAAGCAGCTCAGAACCTGTAAGATGCTAAAAAATAATTCTGAACTTAGTGCTGAAACAAGCCTTTATTTCAAACTATTTCTAATTAGTGACAACTCTACATGGAGGAAATGAACATGGATTAATTGTAGGAAGAGTCTTAATCTAAGAAAACTTCCAATAGAATAACACCAGAATGATAGCAGAGAATTGGTATTTAAAGATGGTCTTGATGGTTTCAGGAAGTGCAAGGAGCAATAACCTGATGGCAACTGAAATATCACCTTTGTTTTTGGTAACAGAGGTTTGTCTGGCTGTGTCCATACTTAATTATGACTGAAAGAGAGCATTGCTCTAAGAAGACTCTGTACTTGTTCTGAGAAAATGTCTGAGCACTGAAACATGTATGCTCTCCATAGACTCTTACCTATTTCCAGCGCATGAAGACAATAAGAGATTGATCAACCTTCTGGTTTGAACTTGTATCTGGAGCAGATTGGGGCCACTGGCTCTGCACTCACTCCTACAACACCTAGAGGGATCCCAACTCCCAAGTGCTCTGAAACTCCCAGGATCACAGTCCCACAACACTCAGAGGAAACTTGACTCCAAGGTGCTCTAACTAAGACCCAGAATCACAGGGACATAGGAACCCCTGCCCAGCCAGAGACACTTGTTCCTTCTTGTTTTGAAACTGAGCCTGGAGCAGACCTGGGGTGCTAGCTCTGCACCTACTCCTACAACACCTAGAGGGAGCCCAACTCCCACTTGCTCTGAAACTTCCAAGATCATAGGATCACGGCTGATCTGACAAGCCCAGGATCACAGAGGAAGCTAGACTCCCAAAATAACAGGCATACCCAGGAGCACTGGAGCTCTGACAAAATCAAGATCATACTTGATGCAATAACATCTTTCCCAACACCCAGCTTAACTGGGACATCGCCCACACACACACACAGGAACCAGGGAAGCACAAACCCTGCACCCAGCCAGAGGCATGGGTTCCTTCCAGCTTGTACCTGTGCCTGGAGCAGACCCAGGGCTCTGGCTCTCCACTCATCCAGAGAAAGCTTGACTCTCAGGAGGTTAGACAGAACAGGCTCTCAGGAGCTTAATCTCACCAGGATTTCAGTATCCCGGAGGCAGCTTGACTCCCAGGAGCTCTAACACACTCAGGATCTCTGGATCACAGAACTTCAGAATCATACAATCAGAGACATTTGGACTCTAATGAGTCTGACACAACCAGGATAACAGGAGGGACAGGCTTGAGTCAGAGACAGCAAGAGCAGGTAGCCCTAGAGATAACCAGATGGGGAGAGGCAAGTGTAAGTATCTGAAAAACAGAAACCAAAACTACTTGGCATCATCAGAACCCAGTTCTCCCACTACAACAAGTCCTGGATACCTCATCACACAAGAAAAGCAAGATTCGGACTTACAATTGCATCTCAGGATGATGATAGAGTACTTTAAGAAGGACATACATAACTCCATAAAGAAATACAGGAGAACACAGGTAAACAGGGAGAAGCCCTTAGAGGAAACACAAAAGTTCCTTAAAGAATTTCAGGAAAACACAAACAAATATGTGAAGAATTGAACAAAACCATCCAGGACCTAAAAATGGAAATAGAAAAACAATAAAGAAATCACCAAGGGAGATATCCTTGAAGATAGAAAACCTAGGGAAGAGATCAGGAGTCAAAGGTGCAAGCATCACAAATGGAATACAAGACATAGAAGTGAGACTTTCAGTACAGAATATACCATAGAAAACATTGACACAACAGTCAAAGAAAACACAAAATGCAAAAAGATTCTCACACACAAACATCCAGGAAATCCAAGACACAATGAGAAGACCAAACCTATGGATAATAGGTATAGAAGAGAGTAAAGACTCCCAACTTAAAGGGCCCATAAATATCTTCAACAAAATTATAGAGGAAAACTTCCCTAACCTAAAGAAAGAGATTCCCATGAACATACAAGAAGCCTACAGAACTCCAAATAAATTAGACAAGAAAATAAATTCCTCCCCTCACATAATAATCAAAACACCAAATGCACAAAACAAATAAATAATATTAAAAGCAGTAATGAAAAAATGTCAAGTAACATATAAAGGCAGACCTATCAGAATTACACCAGACATCTCACCAGAAACTATGAAAGCCAGAAGATCTCAGACAGATGTCATACAGACCTTAAGAGAACACAAAAGCCAGCCAAGGCTACTATATCCAGCAAAACTCTCAATTACCATAGGTGGAGAAACCAAGATATTCTGTGACAAAACCAAGTTTACACAACATCTTTCCACAAATCCAGCCTACAAAGGATAATAGATTAAAAACTCCAATACAAGGAGGGAAACTACACCCTAGAAAAATCAAGAAAGTAATCTTCTTTCAACAAACCCAAAAGAAGATAGCCACAAATATATAATTCCACCTCTACCAAAAAGAAAGAGGGGAACAAAGTAATCATGGGATGGACTTGGGAGTAAGAAAGGAGAGAGAGGGGGAAAGCAGGGCCGGATCAGGTATGAGAGGAGACAGGGATGACATATAGAGGGTTCAGAATTTAAACAGACATATGTAGCAATGGGAGATGGGGAACTGGGGGTAGCCACCAGCAAGTCCCAGATGTCAGGAAAGTAGGAGGCTCCCAGGACCCAACAGGGATGAGATTTGCTGAAATGCCCAAGAAAGGGGAGAGAGAATCTGTAGAGACCATATCCAGAGGCTAGGAAAAGCCCTGGCTGATGGGTGGGGGCACCCACTTATCTCCAAATTCTTAACCCAGAAAGGATCCTGTCCAATGGAAATACTGGGACAAAGTGTGGAGCAGAGACTGAAGGAAAGTTCAAGGAGACACTGCCACACCTGGGGATCCATCTCATATACAGACACCAAACCTAATCACTATTTTGGATACCAAGAAGTGCTTGCTGACAGGAGCCTGATAAAGCTGTCTTCTGAGAGGATCTGAAAGAAGTTGACAAATACACAGGCAGGCCTTCCATTAGACTTAGCACTGGGTCCTCAATGGAGGAGTTAGAGAAAGAACTGAAGGACCTGAAGGGGTTTGAAACACCATAGGAAGAACAACAATATCAACCAATCAGATCCCCCCAGAGCTCCCAAAGTCTAAACCACAAACCAAAGAGTACACATGGAAAGAACCATGGCTCCAGCCCCATATGTAGCAGAGAATGACCTTGTTGGGCATCAATAGGAGGAAAGGCCCTTGGTCCTGTGAAGGCTAGATCCCCCAGTGTAGGGGAATGCCAGAGTTGTGAGGTGGGAGTTGGGGCATGGTAGGGGGAGCATCCTTGTAGAAGCAGGGGGATCAGGGATGGGACAGGAGATTTCCAGAGGGGAAACTGGGAAAGGGGATAACATTTGAAATGTAAATACATAAAATATCCAATAAAAATAAATTAAAAACAGTTCTGTTCTCTTGGAATCCAGGTATATATTTATCATGATTTTTCTGATTAAGGATTTCCATTCCTAACACCTTCCTGATCTTCTCCCAGCTCCACGCTAAATGAAACCTAAAACTACTTTAAAAAGTAAACAATGAGAGTAATACAAACAAGCAGAAGAAAATCACCAAAAATGAAGCACAAGAAACACATGTGGAATGAGAGACAAGATCACAAGCACTCTATAGAACAAAGCTGAACAACAGATATGCAAGGAACTATGAGAGTTGATGGTTTATCAGTACAGGCCCATGTTCTAAAAAAGGCTAGTTACTATAGGGATGATTACTGAGACTGGGAAGGAAGGAAATATGGGATCAAACATTTATGCATAATCTCAGAACCTACATAATTGAATAGGTATATAAAATGTGATGGTAAATGAGGTCCCTGAAAAATGATTTAATAATATATTGACCAACCTACAGAAAATACATTTACATGCCTGTACTTTCAGATATTTCTCACATTCTAAGAGACTGTAACTTCTGATGAATCACAGGCAGAATTAACAGCACAACTCCTGATCTAGAAGTATTGTCATCATGTATCATCACACATTTACTTTTTATTATTTTATGGAGTAAGAAACATGTCAATGGAGGTGGTCACTGATGAAGAGATTGAGAGGTATGGTGTACTGTAGGTTTGTCCTAAACTAGCATCACTTTATTCATAGAAGTCCTTTTACAAAGATGACAAAAGCACTATAGGACTGTGAGGAGGAGGCAAAAAGTGGACATTCAAAATTGCTATTTCTGAGTAAGTTTAAAAGTTAGTCTTTCTGTCATCTCAGTCCCAGAGAAGCTTCCTGCTCCTCCAGGCTTTCTGATACACTCAAGTTCAGCTTACAACACTGTGTATAGCTTAGGAATATACTGCAGAGTCCTCAGATGTCAGACGCTGAGCTCCATGTAGGAGCACAGGCGCTGTGCTGGATGATTTGTCTGCAGTCAGTGTGGCCTTGCCCTTGAACTTCTGATTGTAGGCAGTACGACCACTTGCAGGATTAATAGCTCCAATCCACTCCAGGCCATGAATGTCTGCTTCATGCAGTCCATTTCATAGTCAGCGAATGTGTACCCAGAACCCTTGCAGGACAGCTTCACTGAAGTCCCAGACTATACAAGCTCAGCTCCAGACTGCTGCAGCTGAACCTGGGAGTGCACATTTTTGGAGAGAAATTCAGAGCAGATGTCATTGTCAGTTCAAGCACTGTCTCCTCTTCAGATTTGGAACTGGTGAGTTCCCTGCCTGCAGTTTCTGACAGGAAGAAGAGAAAGACCCAGCTCCATTCCATAGTTAGTTAGGGTCAGTGTGTTCAGGGACACTGATCATAGGTTGTTTTCAGGGTGCAGACATCCCTGTATTTACTGCCATATATTCAAGTAATTTGCACATTCATGAGCACAGTACTTCTTAGGTACTGGAGAAGAACTGGAGGGGAAGGTCTGAAAAGGCTCATGGGTCAGGCAGCAGGGTGCTCAGGTCCAAGTCCTAATCCTGAGGAAGTACATCCCAAACACTTTCCCTGAGCCCTGGGAAGATACTGTGGGTGTAACTTCAGGGACTAAGCTCTCAAATAATTTTTGCCCTGAATATTTTGCTCAGGGACAATTTTAAGACATTGATTTAAACATGGTGCTTTTTGATGATGACAACGACAATGAGGATGATAACGAACACAACAATGATGATATTGGTGGAAAAATTCCAAAAATAGCTAACTTTTTGAGAATTTAGAAATTTATTTCAGATATTTGTAATTAACATTTTCATTTCAAACAGGTTATATAATTCAAGCTCACTAAATGACTTAAAGTAAATGTGCTTAAATATATTTACCTAATAATGATTATTGCAGCACTATCATGAATAACTAAATTACAGATATAAGGTATACACATGTGAGCAAAGGATTTTATCACTAAGGCATGGTTGTATATAATATATATACATATATACATATATATGAATCAATGAAGTTTTATAAGAAACGAATAAGAAATTTACAAGATTTTAGAAATATGGATGCAATTAGGTATACCTGTATTATCAAAATCACATATATTAAATGAAACTCTCTTTAGTACTTCTTATTTATTTCATAGTTATATAAAATGAGGTACACAAAGATGATATTGTATCACTGAAATTGTCTAGCAGAATAAATGGAAAATAGGAGGGAAAAGAGATTAAAGGAGAAATATGCAAAGTGTTAAAAATACACTTGTATGAAAATTCTATACATGTATAAAGTTGTTATTTTATATTTCATAGGGATTTTTATTCTTAGAAATTTTCAATCATATATGAAATATGCTATGATCTACTACCACTCACTCAGGACTCTCACCACAGTCTACCATCACTAGGTTCCTGGGGTTCCCATTGGAACCTTCCAATAACTCTTTTTCCGAACATCCTGATCTCTTCTATTTCATTAACTAATGACACAGTGAGTTTAATTATTACTACTTGTTAGCATCAGGGTCTCCAAAGCCTGTGACGCTGCATAGGTGGGTTTCACAGACCTGGGCAACAGCTGCCATAATCCCAGAATGCATTGGGCTCACCCCTCACTATGTGGAACATTCCTCTATCTCTCTCTCTCCCTCCTCTCTTTCTACTACTGTCCCCTCTCTCCCTCTCAATTAAACCTCTTACACTTGGAACTGTTTGGGCCTAGTGTAGTATGTTCTGACACGATGGCCATTCTAACATATCATTTGGTGCTGAAGCCCAGGAATTGGCAGTTCTGTCAGTAGCCGCTGCACTGCCTGTAGTGTGGACAGCCAAAGATCACATCCATGTGGACCAGTCACAGCACTGGCAATTGTGGCTGTCATGAGTACTCGAGTTCTCAGCCCCCTCAGCTTGTGCCTACGAAAATCACAGGCTTTCACCATACGAGCTGCTACTGCTGAAGCCACCACCAAGTTGCAACTGAGGAGCTGGAGCTGCACCACACACTGTGGGACATACAAACTTCTGCCATGTGAGCCGTGCCCCACCTGGTCTATCATATGGGGCTAGCCTCTGCTCAGACTCACACCGACCCATTCAGTTTCATGTTATCTATTTACCAGTCCACTATAATTCTCACACAGACACCGGCATATTAATTGGTAGGATCAGTCAAGGAGAGGACCTCCAGCTTTCCAGATACAGCCTGGACAGCCTTCTCTGGGAACCACGGGGTTTACAGTCGCGCCTTCCAGTTGACATATGTCTTTGGACTCCTGCTATTGGTTGCCCCTCCCTTGAAAGCAACTCTTGTTCCCCAATTATTCCAGGCTCTTGCAGCTGAAAAATCTTTGGTACCAGGGTGGGTTCCTTCCCACAGCAGGCCCAGAATCTGCTGGGTAGCCACAAGGGAGTTCTCGTGATGACATGGACCACTAGCATGGCTGAAATTTTGGGGGTTTCAGACTGTTCTCAGGATGCTAGTATGAATAGTCCAAGTACCATTGGCGGGTTGAATGTCTTCAACCATACCTCCAGGCACCCCACTGGGATGTCTCCTGCAAAATCTCAAATCTTTGAAGCTAACACCTGACTTGAAAGCATCAAAATTAATATATCTCTGCAATAAGATCTAGATTAAATATCAACTAGATGGGAGTTCAAAATGGCCACTTAATGGCACCCTAGATCCACCTATTTTAAGGGATCTCAATACATATTGCCAGCAAACTGGTAAATGGAAGGAGGTTCCTCATGTCCAAGCATTTATCTATCTCCATTCCAATCCCTCCCTGTGCTCTTGTTGTTCCCCAACCCAACTTCTCTTAGCCATGAAATCAACACAACCTCTGCTAGATGATGCTACAATGCTAGATCCAGCTAATGAATCACCCCCTTTTAGCCACAAATCTGTATCCACACTGCTGAAAACCCAAACTGCTACCTCAGTTTCTCCTAACCAAGATGTCCCAGAGCCTGCTAGCTCTACCTCTCCAGACCCCTCACCTTCTTCTGTGCCAGCTGTGGGCCACTCCAAATGCTCCACATTGGCAGCTACCTTCATTCCTCCTGTCACCTGCTCTAAGGTTACAACCAAACCTCCAAGTCCTTCCTCTCCAGAGACATCTGACACAATAATGGTCCTACCACTAAGGGAAGTTGCTGGAGTAGATGGTCTTGTGAGAATTCTTGCTTAGTGAACTTTTGCAATAGAAAACAGGCTGGGGTCCTATACTTCTAACTCTTTATTAAAGTTTATTAAATGTTTATTAAAGAGTTCCAGTATATCACTCAATCTTACAGCTTGACTTTCCATGATGTTCATATGACACTTAGTGTATTGGCTAGTTTTGTGTGTCAACTTGACACAGGCTGGAGTTATCACAGAGAAGTGAACTTAAGTTGGGAAAATGCCTCTGAGATCCAGATGTGGGGCATTTTCTCAATTAGTGATCAAAGGGGTGGTGCCATCTCTGGGCTGGAAGTCTTGAGTTCTATAAGAGAGCAGGCTGAGCAAGCCAGGGGAAGCAAGCCAGTAAGGAACATCCCTCCATGGCCTCTGCATCAGCTCCTGCTTCCTGACCTGCTTGAGTTCCAGTCCTGACTTCCTTGTGATAAACAGCAATGTGAAAGTAAGCCAAATAAACCCTTTCCTCCCCAACTTGCTTCATGGTCATGATGTTTGTGCAGGAATAGAAACCCTAACTAAGACACTTAGTAATAATTTACTTCCTGAGGAATGCAAATGAGTCTGGGAAGAGGCAAGAGTGCATGCAGATGAAATTCACCAAACAGATGGCACATACCCAATTGGCTCTGAGACAGTGCTGGACTAGGATCCCTGGTGGAATTACAATTCTGCAGGTGACATTTTAGCCAGGGACAGGTTCATTACATGCCTTCTGGCTGGTCTTAGAAAAGCGGCCTTAAAGCTAGTAAATTTTGAAAAACTCCAAGAGGTTGTCCAAGGCAAGCAGGAGAATCCATCTCAATTTTTAGAATGCCTTACGAAGGCTTTATTACAGCATACCAATCTGGACTCTGAAAACTCAGAAGGTAAGCAACTTCTGATGACCTACTTCTTTTCCCAGAGCTACCCCGACATAAGGGCTAAACTTGAAAAACTGGAAAGGAGACCCCTAACTCCACAGGCAGAAGTCTTAGCGCTGGTCTTCAAAGTGTATCCTGGGAGAGATGACAAAGTCCGCAAACAAAAATACCATATGCTGGCAAAGACTGTCCGACCAGCCCCAGCCATTACTCTGGACTAATGGTCTTCTACAACTCAGGGACCACCAGGTACCTGCTACAAATGTGCTAAAAAAAAAGTCATTGGGTAAAAGCCTGCTCTAACTTCCACAAGCCCAGAGGGCCATGCCCTAGGTGCCATCAAGAGGGACATTGGGCTTTTGATTGCCCTCATGTTATACAGAATGGGGAGGGAGGATCACTCCCAGATAACCCTCCAACTGATCTCCTAGGTTTGGCTATGGCTGACTGAGGAGGCCCGAGCTTCCCTGACCCAACCACTGCCATCACTATGAGGGAACCCCAGTAGATATCGTGGTATTTGGGTGGCCAATCTCCTTCCTCTTGGACACTGGAGCCACTTACATGGTCCTGATGGAGTTTGGGGGACCCACTTCTCATTTTCCTATTGTTGGTGTAGAAGGACAACCTTACTTCCTTCTCCAGACCCCACCACTTAGTTTCATTTTTAGGAGTGTACCTTTTACCCATTCTTTTTTGGTAGTGCCAACATGTCCTGTCCCCTTATTGGGAATGGATCTTCTAGCTAGGCTGGCAGCCTCTATTTCCTTTGCTCCTCATATTCACCTAAACCCAGGCTTTCCAGCAGTTCCTCTGCTCCTTCTCCTAGCCAGGCAACCTATTAACACTACCATGTTATTTCCTTTACCAGCTTCTCAGGTAGATCCTCAAGTCTGGGACATCCAGAACCCCTCTGTTGCTAAACACCATTCTCCTGTTGTCATCAAATTACTGGACTCTACCAGGTACATAACTCAAGCTCAATACCCTCTCTCTCCCCAGAGCCTCAGGGTACTTAAGCCTATTGTTTCCAACCTCTTGAGAAAAAAAAAAACTCCTTTGCTCCACCTCTTCTCCCTTTAACACTCCTATACTAACAGTCAAGAAGCCTAATGGTATCTACTGCCTGGTTCAAGACCTCAGGTGCATTAATTCTGCAGTAGTTCCTCTCCATCCTGTTGTGGCTAACCCCTACACACTTCTTTCCACTATCCCCTCAGGGACTTCCCATTTCTCAGTCTTAGATCTCAAGGATGCACTTTTCTCTATCCCTCTAGATGCCCACCTCTTAATATTTCCAATCTTCTTCTTCAACCTAATACTGACCACTCCCTATCTCACTCCTGCACTGAAACTTTAGAGGAACTATTACCTCATCCTTCACACATATAGGAGGACACACTGCCTCAGGTCATCTATACCTGGTATACAGATACCAGCTCCTTTTTACATGAAGGGGCTAGAAAAGTTGGCTATGCTATAGTGTCCAACACTGAGGTGGTAGAGGCACAACAGGCCCTTCCTACTCACACCACCAATCAACAGGCTGAACTAATAGCCCTTACTCATGGCTTTCAACTGGCACAGGGAAAATCCCTCAAAATCCCTACACAGATTCCAAATATGCTTTTCATATCCTTCTGTCTCATGCTGCTATCTGGAAGGATCATGGGTTACTTACCACAAAAGGAGGATCGGTAACTAATGCAAACCAAATTATGGCCATGCTAACACTACCTATATACACATTAATAGGGTTATCTCTAGTAAATAGTGAACCTCCAGAAATATTCCCCATAATAGAGATTATATTTTGTCTATCAGTCATCAAATACCAAAAGACCTTCACCATGCTGTGGCCCCTAAGGGTTCTTCCCCATCCATGTTGCAACTTTTAAAATTGATATATTATTCTTAGTAGTGATAGCAGGGTATATTTGAACCAAGTTGGATATATTAACCTCAGAGGATGACTTACATAATTCAATTCTAAGGGATTTAACTGATATTGCTAAGCTTGCCAGTAGGCATCTCTACCTGCTCAGTCATTTCTAGATCTCTCATATGGTAATGTTCACTGGTCTGATTTGTATG
Source organism: Montemys delectorum (assembly GCA_019843815.1). NCBI lineage: Eukaryota > Metazoa > Chordata > Mammalia > Rodentia > Muridae > Montemys > Montemys delectorum. The sequence goes on along the minus strand of JADRCD010038848.1, from coordinate 27,842 downwards.
TCTTGTGCTGGTAAGTACAGCTGCTGAGAGTTCGTGTGTGCAGTAAGAACAGTTGAATCTCTGGAGATAGAATTTGATCTCCTTTGAGACCATTGTCTGTATCTTACATCCTTTCCTTTCTCTGTTTTATGATCATCCTTGATTTTAAGGTGAGAGGTTAGTATCATTACTACTCCATGGCTGAGTTCTCTGTCAATCATTCTCAGTACTCTGACTACTCATGAATGTCTGCATCAATCCTTACACACCTCACATATGAACTTCAGTGATCAAGGCTCAGACAGTCTGCTGGGTATAAACATAAATATTTATAAGGCAGTTTGACAGCACGACCATTAGCAAGTCACCTGAAATATACTGGGGCCTATATGGTTTCTAAAAATGGGCTTTAAAAACCACACTTACCTGAGATGAAAACTTTCCTATGAAAACTGGCCAAAAAATAATAAAGAAAATCATGTTGTTTCCCAGCAATTACCCTCTCAAACATGTACTCAAATGACTCTACATCTGATTTTAGAGATACTCATACACTCATGTTTATTCACAACATGTCACTCAGTCTTTTCACTGGATATAAGGAAGAAATCATCCCAGATTTCTAATAAAGCATAAATAAAAAAGGCATAGTCATACATATAGAAAAGTGAATATTATTCAGTGATAAATCATGAATTATCTGATCTATAAGTGTCTTATGGAAGTGAAAAATATACTGAATATGTCACCCATATACATTAGACAAAAGTGCTTCATATTCTCACTCATAGTCTCACTCATTCCAAGAATTGAATTTTTTGATGTACTTAATTGTAGAAGCCAACGGAATAGAATCGAGTCATTAAAGTATGGAGAATTTACAAAGATGATATAATAAAATAGAGGTAAAACATTTTATAATCTAGCAGATTATAAGAACCAGAAGAGGTAGATGACTCCAAGAAAAGAGCATCTTCCAGACACAATTGAACTGATGCACACATGAATTCACAGAGACTGGCTGCAGGCACAGAGCCTGAATCAATTCAGCCCAAATAAAACCTCCAAGTTGGGAGAAGGAAATGTACACAGGCTTTCAGCCCAAACAAAGAAGAACTGTGACTGACACTCATATAAAGGAATAATTAGTTTTCACCAGTGGCATCTCACAGGAGATAAGCACAGTTAATCATGGAATATATGCTAATCACTTAATACTAACAAAAAAATTACCTCAATGGAATTTTTGGAGACTTTTTTTTTTTCTTTTTTTTTTCTTTTTCTTTTTTTTTTTTTTTTTCTTTTTTTTTTGGTTTTTCAAGACAGAGTTTCTCTGTATAGTCTTGGCTGTCCTGGAACTCACTCTGTAGACCAGGCTGGCCTCGAACTCAGAAATCTGTCTGCCTCTGCCTCTTAAGTGCTGGGATTAAAGGCGTGCGCCACCACCGCTTGGCTGACATTTTTTTTCTAATATTGCCTTGTTCAATTCCCTTTGTCCCACTTAACTTTTGCCTATATATGGCTACAGAATTGTGGTTTTATTCTCTCTCTCTCTCTCTCTCTCTCTCTCTCTCTCTCATTCTCTCTCGCTCGCTCGCTCTGTGTATGTGTGTCATGTTTTTTGTTTATCTTTTGATTTATTTCAGTTTGTTTTTAATCCATTAATTTCTTTCTTCATTTTTTGCTTTTATTCAGAAAGAAAAATGGTGTGTAGTTCATGAGTTCAGAGAGAGGAAGAATCTGGAAATAGTTGGGGGTGGGGAAATCAATTATTAAAAACATTGTATGACTTTTATACAAAAAGTTATAAAAAACAAATAAAAACAAGTGAACATAAATCTGAGAACTGTTTAGCTAAGAATATTTGCTGAGTTTCAACACAAAGACATCATATGTTAATTGCAGCAGGGCAGAACAGTTAAAACACTTAAGAAAAACGACAAGAATATCAATATTAATAAATTTTATTTGTATATTTAAATAAATTGAAGTAAATGCTAAAAAACTGTAAATTTGAAAAAGAAAGACAGAAAAGAAAAGGAAGAAAAGGAAAGAAAAGGAAAGGAAAAAAGGAAACCATGAAGGATACAGTGTCCTCTCCACGCACAGCTCATTTCTGTATGAGAATTATTGGTTTCATTCTGCCCCCTGCTGGTCATGAGCTCCCAATGCAGATAGGTTTATCATGGCTTAAACTGATGTTGCCCTGTCTGCTTTAAGAGAGAACTTATCCATGTAATTCCAGTGTTCACAGAGTTCTACTGAAGACAGAAATGGTTCTAGTTTATCTTGGAATGATGACTTAAGCATCAGTGATTTTAAGTTGTACCAATATTACTATAATGTCTCTCTCAAAGCCTGGGTCCTCCTTGCTAGCATTTGGGTCCATCTCTAGCAGTTCCCAATTCTAAAAACATAATGACAAAAGATCCATGTCCTCTAAAGGCTCCTGACTGTAGGACAGCTCACTGAGACTGGGAACACTATTATGGGACCAGATATTAACATGTAACTTCAGTTAAGATGTACATACATTAAGATGATAAATGAATTCTGTGAAATGTAATTTAATATTACTTCTGTCCATCATACAGAAATTAAACATTTGTGGCTTTGTGTCAGGATCCATTTTGCCTGCTTCTGTGAAAGACTGTATGTCAGACAGAGTCAGAGCAGGAGGACTGAATGTTCTGTTAATCTTGGAGGAATGAAATGGGGGGCGGGCTTCTGGATGGGAAAAGATATTCAATGTACATCAGCCATTGTTGTCTCTGCTAGCTTGTGAATACTTCCCATGATACTGTAAAGTATGTCATTTCTATGAGAATTGAACTTGGGATTGCCATAGTATTCACTAGACAGCCCTCTGCTTTCTAAGACTTGTCTTAGAGTCTTTTTTTCATCTTTCCTATAGTCATCCTCACTTCCCCTTTACAGGAGTTTTTGGCTTTACACAGGCAAGAGTGATGGAGCTGTGCATTCTGATATAAATACCTCTTACATTCTAAGAGCCTAGAACTTCTGCTGGACCACACAGCAGTCCTAGCAAAATGCCTAGAACTCACTTAAGACTGTTAAATGGCTTTTTGATTGCCCAAAAGTTGACAAGATTTTACAGATCAAATTCATATTATACTTTATTCCCAGATAGTCCAATGAAAGTTCTAGTCTTTCTCATATTCCAGAGATATTTCTATCATGCATAATGACAATTTCCTTTTTTGGTTTTATTAAAGAAGAAATATGTCAGTGGAGGTTGTCACTGTTGAAGAGAATGACAAGGTATGGAGGATTTTAGGAGCAGACTAAATCAGCATCACAGAATTCATAGATGTCCTTTTGCAACAAAGTGCACTATATGTCTCTATGAAAGAGACACAAACTGGATTATCAAAATGATTAGTCTCAGCAAGTCTTCAGGATAATCTTCTGAGTCATATCAGTCCCAAGGAAGGTTCTTGCTCCTCCAGGGTTTTTGACGTATTCAGGAGGTGGTTGCAACACTGTGTCTTGCACAGTAATTGGCTGTAGCATCCTCAGATGCCAATCTGCTAAGCTCCGTATAGACAGTGCTGGAGGATTTGTCTACAGTCAGTGTGGCCTTGTCCTGGAACTTTTCACTGTACCCAGTCCCACTACTGTGAGGATTAATATTTCTAATCCACTCAAGGCTCTTTCCATGACTCTGATTTACCCAGGACATAAGGTAGTCAGTGAAGGTGTAGCCAGAAGCCTTGCAGGACATCTTCACCGAGACCCCAGGCTTCTCCATCTCAGCCCCAGACTGCTGCAGCTGGACCTGGGAGTTGACACCTGTGAGGGGAAAGACAGAGTGAATGTCACTGTCATCTGAGTCTATTGCTGAACCTCAAGTCTGCTACTGTGAGACCCTTACCTGTAGCTGTTGCCACCAGGAAGATGATACAGCTCCATCCCATGGAGATGTCCTCTGTACTCAGTGACTGTAGAGAAGACAGTGGTCTTATGGGTTTTTTTGTGCTATAGACATCCCTGTATTTACCACATATTCTCACATGATTTGCATATTCATGAGCAGGGTACATTTTAGATAAGGACCAACTCCTGCTGGAGAAGAAGTGGGTAGAGGACACCTGGGTCAATATCAGGATGCTGAGGTGCAACTCCTAATCCTCTCTGAGGAAATTCATCCCATACCCCTCCCCTGAGCCCTGTGCAGAGGCTATGGGTGTGACTAACATCATAATAACCAAGTTACATTTCTAGCCTGAGACAGGGGCCCTACTTGTGACAAGAATAAAATATTGATTTATAGGTGGTCACAAGAATAGCAGTGATGTCACATTTCAAAAGCAGTTCAGTTAGTAGAATTTTTAGCCTCCTTACAATACATACAACTAATATCTGCCTTTCAAACATACTAAAAAGCTCAAAAAAAACAAAAGGAAATATACTTCATAAATATTTGACAATAATTGCCTATTGCAGCACATTCACAATAACTAACTAAATTATGTAAATAAACTATGTATCTATCAAAAGAAGACAATATATATGTTATACAGAATTATATATACAAATACATCATAATGATTCATAAATGAAACTGTATAGTCTAATGAAATGAAAAATATGAGTGCAATAAAATGAAAAGTAGAGGTTATAGAGGAAATTTTCAGTGTAAAAACACAATTGTATGGAAATTCTAAATATGCATAAATTTCTACTTTACATATATATTTTAGTTCTTTGCAATTTTCATTCATAATTGAAATACATTATGAGCATATCTTCCCTCAGTATGTCCTGCTGGTTTCCCTTGGAGCCTTTCAATAAGTCTCTCTCTCAATATCCTGACCACCTTTATTTCATTAACTAATTGCTGTTGGATGGCCAGTCTGGGCCTCTCTCAACCCACAGGGAAACACAGGGTCCTGGTACAGGTTGGCAAGGAGTAGGCAAAGAAATAATGGCAGACACAACACAGGGAAGTGCGGGATCTGGATGTATTTCTCAAAAAATGGCATCAGACTTTTACAGTCATTACAAAAGAGAAATGAAAAATATGGCAGCTCAGTGATTGTGGGGCAGTGAGCAGTTCTGACAGGCAGAGTCCAGTAGAGCAGAGCCACCTCAGAACTCCAGAGACCCACTGAGCATCTGCTCAGATTTCAGCCCAGACCCCTCACAGCTGCCCCTGCAGGAGATGTGTGCTCTATCAGGAGACACTGCCTCAAACTCCCAGCATTCTAGCTGGACCTTACACACAGTCATCTGACCACAAGCCAGGCATGACACACCCATACAATAAAAGGGGTGGTTTGCCCCCTCCTCACTCTCTTGTTCTCTTCTTCCCTTACCCTTCTCCTCTTACCTCTACCCTTCCTCTGTAACTCTTGCTCTCCCTATCTCTCTCTCCTCTTTGCTCTTTGTTCTCTTCTCCCTCTTCTTTTTTCTCTCTCTCCTTCCTCTTCTTTCCTTCTCTCTACTCAACTAGCATATTTCCCCTTCCTACAATAAAATAACTCATTCATACATTGCTTCCTTTTTAATTAAGGCGCCATGCAGCAAACAAGCCAGGCCCAGGAGGAGAGTGAGAGACCTGGGCCTCAGCAGCAAGCCCCCTGCCACCCGGGAGAGAGAAAGCCTCAGCAGGCCAAGCCTGGGCTGCAGCCCAGCCCTCCCCTGCTTTTTGAACAACAAGTGATCAGGTTACATCTGAAGCCATCTAAAACACACTGGGTCTCAAACAGCAGCCATCTTCTCTGGACTGATGCAGCACTCCCAGGCTCCAAGCATGCTGGAGTCCCAGGGGGTTACGGGTGTGCCAGCCAGGAGGGTAAAGGCTCAAATCTCGAATCTCAAGTCTCAAATACTGACTGCTGCACACTGTCTCACATGCACACTTGGCTCAAGGTCCTGCCATCCTTAGTAAAATGCCCACTATGCTAATCTTCTGAGCTAGTAGAGACAAATCTCTTTCTTGCTAATTCCTAGGAGTGGCTCAGTTGCAGTACTTGACTGAGAATGAGGATTCTACTTGACCTTGGCCTGAGATAAATCTCGTATTCTGTAAGCTTCAATGCCCTATCCACAATGCTGAAGGCAATTAGTCTGGATGTGTAACATTCTTTATGAAATTCAAGCCATGGTTTGGCAAGGTGTTGGAACATTGGTAAAGGTCAGAGAGCAATGTCCAATTTTGTTTATCTGTTAGTAAATCATATCTTGTTGGGCACCTAGCATGCAAGTTCGCAAGGACATATCTGGACTACCTCTAAGTTAGGGAATGCCAAGGAGACAATGCAGGAGACTGGCTTCCATGAAGCTTTTGCCTCATAAACTGCTGTCACACAAAGTGTGCATGGCAACTAATGACATAGTGTGTCCAATTACTGCTATTAATAAACACATAGGTGGGCTCATTCACTAATATATAAGAAACCTACAAAAACATTTCAAAAATGTGATTTTTCTCCTAATTTGTTATCAAATGCCAATAGAACCTCAGCTGGATATAGTTCCTCAGACATTCCTCTCTAATCATATTGTAATACTTTTTTTTAAAAAAATTGCTATACTATTCTAAGTGACGAGAACAGAACACACATGTACCAAGGATGTGTGTGAAGCTCAGAGAACAACTCAGGAAATTCAATTCTTGTTTGATATGATATGGGTACAAGGAATTAAGCTGTTACTGCTAAACTTTCCAAGAGATATTTTAATCTGATCAGCTATTCCACAATCTCTCAGGCTGTAACTTTGACTGCCTTGATTTTTCCAGGTTTTATGCTTGTAACTATAGCTGCAGAAAGTTCATGTGTGCAATGGTCATGAAAAGCCCTGAGATTGAATTTCCTGTCAATCTATCTCACTTCCTGGATCTTTTATTCTTCCCAATCCTGCTTTGTGCTTGTCCATGGGTTTGTGGTAGGATATTTATATAGAGGACTCATTTGTAATTGAGTATTCAGATATTCATTCTCTGCACATAGAAGCAGCAATAATATACTGGGTATAAAAATAAATATTATAAGGCAGTTTGATAATGTGACCATTAGCAATGCAGCTAGGGCCTACCTAACCAATGTCATCTGTAGTGGCTATTCTTGGTTCTCAACTTGACTATATCTGGAATGAACTGCAATCCAGAATTGGAAGGCTCACCTAAGGACCTAATCTGAAGGCTGAGAGATACAAGTTTCTGACCTGGATCTTGGCATGGAGATCTTGAGACATAATGGCTATGAATCCTAGAAGATTAAGGCAGAATGATCTCTGAGTTCAAGGTCATCTGGGATTAAAGGTGTGGTGGCACACACCTTTAATCTGGGCCACACCTTTTACTGGAGACCTATATAATGACTTTGGAAGAAGGAAAGCTCTCTCCACCTGCTTGCCTTGTTGGACTGGGCAACTGCTAGATCCTTGGACTTCCATACACAGATGCTCCTGACCATTGTTGGGAATTGGACTACAGACTGCAAGTCATTAGTAAATTCCTTTACTACATAGAGACTACCATAAGTTCTGTGACTCTAGAGAGCCCTGACTAATACAGTCAGTCATCTGTGGCCATGGGCTTTTGACAATGTTTCCCTGGAATGAAGTTTTTCCTAGGAAGCAGGCCACATCCAATTAGAAAGTAGTTAGTCACTACAAAATAGTCAAGGACTAGTGAATGCATCTTACCTGAAGGCTGATATTTTAGCAAGGAGAGATACTACATAAGATCATTGATGTCTTTGATCTTCTTCTAAGCTGCATGATACTGTCCTGCATAGGAAACCTAAGGAGCAGATAGACTATCCTGGTCAATTGAAGGTTGGTTTATCTATGTTATGTACTGTAGTCATTATCTAAGTGAAGATTAAAACAAATTTAATGTCCCAATTAGAACTCAATCAGATGATAAGCAACAATGCAAATAAGAAAAAATGACATGGATGTTGGTGGAAGATTAAGTTTTCAAATTGTGCTGTGGGAACTTAACCACTGACTGAACCCAGTGGGAGGCTAGCTTGTAGAATGTCCCCAGAACTTGGACGGCCAGCTTGTGGAAAGTCCCCAGAACCCAAGATCAAGGAGACCTGCATGACTTCCTGGGAAAAAGGTAACAAATGACTGCCAGATGGCTAACCTGCCCCTGAACCCTAGACCGAGCCAACACCAATCAGAATCAGCCCCGTACCTTCCCTTTACTCCAGTCTTTCCTTTTGCCCCAGCAACAGCACAAGTATAAAAACTGCCTAAGACCTTGCTCGGGGTCAGACTCCTCTACCCCTGCAAGGGATATGAGTCTTGCCCCAGCTTGCTTCTTGTTTCTGTTTCTTTGTTTGTTTGTTTTTTGGAGGGAAAACTGGGAAAGGAGAAATCATATGACATGTAAAAAAAGAAAATATCTAATAAAAAATATATATCTAAAAAAAATAATTGACTACAATGTGGAAATATAAGTCAAATAAACCCTTTCTTCCCCCCCCCCCAAAAGCGTCTTGCTGATTGCATCAAGTCCAAGTCTTAGTGGTGTTTGGGGTTGTCGCTACCAAGGTCTGAATGTGGGGGGTCCCTCCAGGGGTCTCACATTGTAAATGTGTATTCTTTACTCATTGTTGATGTGAGTGTAAACTAGCATAGTGTACTGACTTTGAGATTCTTTCTGAAAATGCCACAAAAAGAACAAATAAAACTGAGCTTGGTCCCAGCTCTATCCCTCACAAGCGTGTACTCAAATGATTCTATATTACTACAGACGCTTAAACATCCATGGGGTTTTTTTGTTGTTGTTGTTGTTGTTTTTGGGTTTTTTTTTGTTTGTTTTGTTTTTTGTTTTGTGTGTGTGTTTTTTTTTCTGCTCCATTCACAACAGCTGGGAAGTAGAATTCATCTAGATTTACAAAAAAAGGAGAATTAGATAGTGACAGTGTGTGAGGTATAGATTATGAAATATTCTTCACTGGTAAAACATGAACTATGGGAGTGTATACATATCTTGAAGAACTGGAAAAAATGCTCAATGAGTTCATCCTGGTCCATAAAAACAAATGCTTCCTGTTTTCTTTTATGTGTGCTTCCATGATTTGAATATCTTTTTAAATTTGTAGAAGTCAAGAGGCTGGAAATGGGCTATTGTGGTCTGAGGAATTAAGAGATATGATATAGTAAAATAGAGATAAAATAAAAGCACAGAAGTCAGATAGATGAGGCATGAAATTTCAAACATGAAATGGTGGTGGGAAATGGAGAAAAAGACATTAGTGCTGCACAACCCATATTAAAGGGTGATAGGCGAGGTAAGATGAAATCTAGAGTCTTCAGTGTAAGTGAAAATAAAAAATATAGAAGATATAGAATGCATGTACCATGACAAGACAAACTAAGGATATTGGAAGTAAAAAAGTGCATTTTGGAGTAAAAAGCAACAAAATTTAAAAATCAATTTCTAAACAAATAGTCACAAAATAACACTTCATGGTTGCCTAGTACACATTTTGGAATGCCTTCATGTTGATGGATTACTTTTATGTTTGGAATGTAGTGTGAGCTTATGAATCTGCTGAAACATTACTTTATCAAAAATAGTACCTTTAAGGAAAGTATATGAAAAACTACTGATATGCAGACTTGAAGTTTAGTTATTAATATCATCTCAGTTGTCTAGTGCTGGTCATGCTCTATGTTTATGTGAGTTATACCCTTGAAGAAAGCTGTGTAGAAAGCCTAGGGGTGAGCATTGTATTTTATTTTAATGTATAACTCTTTGAATAGAGGTATCTGTGTGGTAGTGTGTCTCCCAAAGGCACGTGTTGTTAATTGAACACCTCAGTACCAGTCACAGGATACCTCCCTTGAATTAATTGTCAGAGAAGCTCATCAGGTTCTGAGAACAGTATGAGGCATCACCATTGCTCTTAGTTGCATACAGTAACTCAATATGTAGAACTAATTTCTGAGAAAGAATTTAAACACTGAATAGATTATAAGAGTCAGAGGAGTCGGGTAACTCCAAGGAAACTGAATTCTGGACATAACAGGACTCATACACATGTGAACCTATAGAGACTGTGACAGCATGCACAGGATATGCACAGACTCTATGCAAATGGAGTCCCAGTGTTGAGAAAGCAACATAGACATAAGTTCTCACCCTTAACCAAGAAGTTTTTGAGCTCAAATCTTTTTGAGCATGGAAACATTATATGTTGATCACAATAGTTTCATGTAAGTTAAGAAAGGAAACCACTGCCGGATGGTGGTGGCACACACCTTTAATCCCAGCACTTGGGAGGCAGAGGCAGGCAGATTTCTGAGTTCGAGGCCAGCCTGGTCTACAGAGTGAGTTCCAGGACAGCCAGGGCTACACAGAGAAATCCTGTCTCGAAAAATTATAAAAAAAAAAAAATGAGAGAGAGAGAGAGAAGGCGAAGGCAAAGGCGAAGGAGGAGGAGGAGGAGGAGGAGGAGGAGGAGGAGGAGGAGGAGGAAGGAAGGAAGGAAACCACAGAGGATACAGAGTCCCCTTCCACATCCACTACATCTCTCTGCTGGGGATTCTTGGTCCCATTGTGCCCCTTGCTGATCATGAACTCCTATGCAGGTGGGTTTACATTGAAATTGTCCAGGCTGACCTGAGCAGTAACATATCCATGCAAAGAGTGTGCTTGCAGGGCTCAGATGCAGAGAGAGATGGCTCTTCTTTATCTGGAGATGATGACTGATGTCTCAGGATATGATTTTAAGTTTCTACATTATCATCAATGACACTCTCTAAGTCATCCTCTTTCCTAGCGGCAGTTGGATCCAGCTCTAGCGGTTCCTATTTGCAGTAAGTTGTAAAGAGGTGATATCAGGGTCTTTGCTCCATTCTTCAGGCTGTACCTCAGCCAGAGCAGCTGAGGACCGAAGGACAACAGTGATTCTTGAGCATCACCACATGTATCCATGCATGAATTCGTGGGAAAAACAAACACCTGAATCAATAGAAAGAGGAGGAACCACTGTGGTACTCACAGAAGAATTTTCAGTTCAGAAAGAAATCACATTGTAAGGGAAGTAGGAATCAAGCAAATGTATTCTGTAACTCAATCTGTTTACCAACCTGCATGTGCATCCATTTAATGGGATGAGATTAGAGAGGAAATTCCCATAATAAGAATGCTAATGGGCATAGAATATATGTGCTTAGAAAGCTTGATCTCTACCTGAGTAGCTTGTCAATCATGGTCTTCTTATTCTTGGGCAGGACATGTGTTAGTAAAGCTTTTCAGGAGTTCATGTCTCATTAATGAAAGGTATATTTGGAATATTATCCCAGGATTGAGAGAAATGAATAGCACTGTGTAGTAATATGTGCACAAATGTACTAAACTATCTGAAGTATAACTACTCATATTAAAGCAAAACTTCATACTATGTGAATTAAGAATATTCATATATATTGTGCTCTAACATAGGGTTCATGAATTGGACGCACCTAATATTGCAGGATAGAAAGAGAAGGACCTGTTGAATGCATGTTCTGTCTTTCATACCTGGTCAGAATCTATATGATGTCATATGAATTGTCAGTTCACAGGGCAGCATCCTCATGGAATCAGTGACTTCTGACTATAGAGGATCAAGTATCCCTACAATCCAGAAGGTTTGATTGTTTTATCTTGGCATTTCAGAACCCCTGATATGCTGGATAATGTCTATAATGCTATACTTCATACTGAAGTATATAAGATGCTGATGGTCACATAGGTTGCAATGCACAGGAGTGTGTGCCTCCTTAAATAGTATGGATGTACATAGATATCCTCCTCTTATAATATAATCCATTCAAAAATGTCTGTACTCCTTACAATGTAAATAGATAATATGAGCTTATTCTCCTAAGTTAAACTTATATGAGGATCATAATACTTGCTGATCTCATGCAATGTCTGTGAAAGTGTGCAGGAGCTTTCCTTGAATACAAGGAAAGCTTGATTTCTGGCATTTCCCTATTCCCCCTTTCACTGTGTATTATTTGTCCCTTTCTTCTAGTTCTGCCATTTTTTCATTGATGACAAATCCTTAGCAGTTCCTTTTGGACCTGTCTATATTTGATACCTCTGAACACCTCTTAAGGGACTGGGTATCATTTTCACTATTCCAAGTCCCAGGATTGTGTCTGTAAACTGGTTCACATCTTCTCACTCTGATTCCTTCACAGATTGATACAACATGGTGTCCTCAGTTTTCAGGCATATAAGATGCAAGAATGTCCATGTCAGAGATGTTTTAGGGAATACCTGGAATGTTCATTCTGTAAGGAAACTCTGAAGTCACTTACTGACAAATTCTGCAGCTCACTGATCTGGGACAATGTCTTGAAACACCATCTGGAATTACTAAACAGTTCTAGACAAAGAAGTGAGGATTACTGTCACACTCATTATCCCAAAGACTATAAAATTGCTCTTGTATCATTGTTGTTAGTGTTATACAACACTCATGTGATTACAGGGCAGAATATTGGGAATAGGGAAGAATATGAGTTTTGAATTAGTGATAAATGCATATAACTGCACATCCACCCCACTCGCAGAATCTCATGAAAGGACCTGGGATGATTAAAAATATTTGTTGAGAGTATCCCAATATACCCAGATGGTGGAGGCAATCACTTTTATTCCCAGAATTTGGGAAGTAAGGACATTTGTATCTCTGAGTTGGAGGCTAACTTTGACTACAGAGATAGTTTCAGGACAACCAGTGCTATACAGAGAAATACTGTCTGGAAAAACAAAGCAAAACAAAAGAGTACTTTAACAGCAATGTTGGTCATATCATAGGAATTAGACATTGATGGTGTGATCAAATTCTTCTGCTCCAAAGTTATTGTCCCAGTTATGGTACATAAATGTGCTCACATAGACACAATCATGGATATAAGCATATAGTTTTACTATGCCTGCATTAGCTCTGACTAAAACCACCCACACTTATATTTCTTTTTTCTTTACCATCAATGAGGTGCTTTTATTTAAAGGAGGACATCTTTTGTTTTCAGAATCCAGAAAGATTAGTTGCTACTTTTTCTTCACTTCAGATTGTATATTATTGCACAGAAAGACGAGCAACACAAATTCACTTAAGCTAATTCAATTTTAATACTGCATTTCAAATGTAACTAAAGACAGAAAGTAAATTTACCCTGGTAAGAATTTCATCCCCTGCTCCCACAAATATGAATGCTCAGATTTTTAGATAGACTTAAGTGTATGTGATTTATAAAAATACTTATTTTCTTATATAAGTAGTTAATACGTTAACATGAATAAACACATGAAATATTTTTAACTTTTCCCAACTACATGTTCTAGAGGCCAAGCTTCTAAGTTCATTGCTTTCAAAAAGTAACATTTTATTTATTGATTACAAATACATTATAGCAATGCTGACCTATAAAAGAGCAACACTTCTTTTTTTTATATGTTGCCATTTTTTATTCTCTTCGTCTTTTTATTAGATGTTCTCTTTATTTACATGTCAAACAATATCTCCTTTCCCAGGTTTCCCTCCAAAAAAAGAAATAAAATAAAATAAAAGTAAAGCAAACCCCTGTTCCCTCCCTGTTCCCCCTACTCAATACCCAACCTTCTCTTGCTTCCTGGCCCTGGCATTCCCCTACACTGGGGCATAGAACCTTCACAAGGCCAAGGGCCTCTCCTCCCATTGATAACCTACTTGGTCATCCTCTGCTATACATACGCTGCTGGAGCCATTAGTCCTACCATGTGTACTCTTTGGTTGGTGGTTTAGTCCCTGGCAGCTCTGAGGGTACTAGCTAGTTCATATTGTTGTTTGTCCTAAGGGGCTACAAGCCCTTCAGCTCCTTGGGTCCTTTCTCTAGCTCCTTCATTGGGGACCCTATAGTCCATCCAATGGATTGCTATGAGCCTCTACTTCTGTATTAGTCGGGTACTGTTAGAGCCTCTCAGGAGACAGTTATATTCAGTATCCATCAGTTGATAATTCTTTGTTTAGCTCTGTACTCCATTTTTAATAGGGTTATCTGGTTCTCTAGAGTCTAACTTCTTGAGTTCTTTGTATACAGTACTACCAGAGGACCCAGCTATACCACTACTGGGCATATACCCAGAAGATGCTCCAATATGTAATAAAGACACATGCTCCACTATGTTCATAGCACCCTTATTTATAATAGCCAGAAACTGAAAACAACCCAGATGTCCCTCAACAGAGGAATGGATACAGAAATTGTGGTACATCTATACAATGGAGTACTACTCAGCTATTAAAAACAATGAAGTTATGAAATTCTTGGGGAAATGGATGATCTGGAGAATATCATCCTGAATGAGGTAACCCAATCACAAAGAACACACATGGTATGCATTCTCTGATAAATGGAAAACTTATATTTCTTAATTATAGATTTAATCCTTATTTTACTCTTGTTTCCAACTAGCTCTTATAACTTAATCAATCTATATCAATCTTATGTTCTGTCAAATGGTTTGTTAGTTATCTCTCCTTCAGTCCTGGCCTGTTTCTTCCTCTGCATCTGACTGGTGACATCTACATCTGTCCTGATGATGTCATGAAGGACAAGGAGCAATACGGTAATGGAAACTGATATATCATCTTTGCTTTTAGTAACAGAGACTTGTCTAGCTGTGGCTATATTTGATTATGTGTGGAAAAGAACATTGCCCTATGAAGATTCTGTACATGTTCTGAGAAAGTGTCTCAACAGTGAAACATTTAATGTTCTCCACAGACTCTTACCTTATTATTGTCAGTGCAGGAAGACAGAAATGATAAGAGTTGGATCAATAGGGCAATTGATAACTGACTAGAAATTACTGTAAACTCTACAACCAGGTTGTACATGAACATGCCAGAAATAACCAAACATATTTTATCTTTCTATGATGTTCTAATTTATAGAAAAGTAAGAAGTACACAAGATTTAGGGACTTTTATCCCAGTTTGTTCAGTTTAAATTACCTTTGTTTATTGAAAAAATGTTATAAACAATATATTCTGATCACACTTTTCTCCCCAACTCCTCCTAGATCTTCATTCCTTTGCTACCAACACAACTTTATACCCTTTCTTTCTGTCACTCTTTAACCAAACACAAACAAAAACATAAAAACAAGAATCATTTTCTGTCTCTTTGTCTCTGTTACTATCCACCCCATCTCTCTTGTCACACATACATACATACATACATACATACATACATACATATATATACATATGTACACACACACACAAACTCAAACACAAAATCTGAAATCAAATACACATTAAAAGACTAATAAGACAAAAAATGCCTAAATAAAGGTATGTGAGACAAATTCTATAAATATGCCATTGTGTTGGTCTGGTGTGTCTACCACCTGGGCATAGGGCCTACCTTCTAATGTGGTTAATACAGAAAGTAAGACTCCACTAAAGCAGACTTACTGTCCATTGTAAATGAATACAAGCTGCAGATAGAGTCTTAGCTGGTGGGGGAAGCACATGTCCACTTCCTCCTCTCTGCAGAGTTCCACTGGCTTGAACTGATCTAAGCCCTGTGCTTGTTCCCAACAGTCTACAGGAGTTCACATGTGCATCAATACTATTGTGTCTGGACGAGACTGTTTCTTTAGAGTCATCCATCATTTCTGCTATTGCAATCATCCTTTGCAATGATTCATTAGTCATGGGAGGAAGGTTTGATGAGGTAAACACATTTAGTACCAGTGCTCTACAAATTAGTCATTTGTGGTTCTTTCTTGCTTCCCATCTACTGAAAAATATGTCTCTGATTAACTACTGGTTTAAGTGTATGATTATGTAAATAAAAATCAGCTTATTGATATGTTGCTCTATCAAAAGAGTGGCATATGATTTCCCCTTAAGGCCATGGCCTAGCCAATCTCGTGTTCTTGGCAATTCTAGCAGAGTCAGACATCACTAGCCATAATCTTAACCCTAACCCTAACCTCATAGGCCTTAAATTGCATCAAAGAATATGTGATTAACCCCACAATGTTTTTGACCCTATTATTCCAGCATAACCCACAGGCAGGTAACTATTGTAGACAATAGGGTTTATAGTTAGATTGACTTATACGTTTCTCATCTGATAGCATACAAAGTACCTGCAGTACTATAAACTCTAATCAGTAGGAATGAAGCTTCTATTTGGGTACAAGCTCAACTTCTCTGTGTTCAGTGTGATATATAAATGTTGTCTTGAACCTTATGGTGTTAAAATTAGTTTGTG
This sequence comes from Montemys delectorum, assembly GCA_019843815.1. Classification (NCBI taxonomy): domain Eukaryota; kingdom Metazoa; phylum Chordata; class Mammalia; order Rodentia; family Muridae; genus Montemys; species Montemys delectorum. The sequence continues at coordinate 11,606 of JADRCD010038848.1, read as the reverse complement.
GAGAGCAACCAGTAGACTTCAGAACATTCTTGATTATTTGGGAATATCTATGCAGGGATACAAATCTCTTCTGGATCCAGCCAACCTTGGGTTGAAAAGCCAAAGCTTGGCCTGTGTACTCACAAGTAGGCAGCCATGGACAGGCTTACTTCCTCATTCCTGCTGCTGATGGTCCCTGCATGTGAGTGCCAAGGCTTTCTAAGGGATGAATTTTTCTCTCCTCACATGTTCCAATCTTACCTTCTCCTTTTTCTTTTTCTCCACAGATGTCCTGTCCCAGGTTACTCTGAAAGAGTCTGGCCCTGGGATATTACAGCCCTCACACACCTTGTCTGACTTGCTCTTTCTTTGGGTTTTTACTGAGCACTTATGGTATGGGTGTGGGATGGATTCATCAGTATTCAGGGAAGGACCTAGAGTGGCTGGCAAACTGGTAGAATGATGATAAATACTATAACCCATCCCTGAAGAGCCAGCTCACAATCTCCAAGGACACTTCCAACAACCAAGTATTCCTCAAAATTACCAGTGTAGATATTGCAGATACTGCCACATATTATTGTGCTAAGATAGCAAATTGACACAGCCTCAGTTTTCAGTTCTACAGTATTTCAGGCTGATTCTCAGCTCTGTTCCTTCCTATTATATTACAAGAAGGTACAGCCACAGTTTTCCTGCTGGCCTCTGTGGTTTCCTGTTTGCTCTTAGGTTAAAGAATTTTCTATTCCTGTTATTCACCCTAAGTCCCTATTAAGATGTTTATAAATGATTCTGTCTCTGTTTTGTTTTATACAGATGAAGGATCTTTGGTGTGTACACCATGTGGTTCAGAGTTATGGTTCCACTCAGTCTTACGATTCAAATTCCCACAGCAGATTTCAAATTATTGTAATGTTCACCTTCAGTAAACAACTGTATATGATGAAGAAGGGAATTACTGGATGAGTGTTCTCAAATTGAGTCATTGATATTTGTATCCACGCACCAGGTGCTGCCTCTGATGGTATACTTAAGTTTTAGGACTCAAGAGGTATAAGTCTGCGATGAGAAATGTAGGAACCCTCAAGAGAGTTCATTTCTGCTTCCCATAAAGCATAGGTAACACACAAGACAGATTCTCAGTACACAACAATTCTGATGAAAGATTATGGGATGCAGTAGACTTGAGAGAGACTCTCACTCTAACACAAAGGGTCTGAACTCTGTTCACTCATCTAGGAATCACTTCTCTATGTTTTTGCATGGAGGACAGATGATATGCTCATAGGAGAGATTTTACTTCTACCTTGATGACCCTCTGTGTGAGACTTATCACTATATATTGTTTCCACAAAATTGATACAGTAATTGCATACTTCTTACATAATGTAAGAGTATATACCATCTCAAGGCTGGCAATTGTGAATACTGTAATTGCATGAAAGAGAGTGATTTCATTGACTTTACTAATGTGTCAGGTTCCTGGATCACCTATTTGAGGTTTCCATATATTCAATACTCAGTAGCTTTCATCTTTATATTTACCTGTATTTGTGACAACTTTAAAATCAACAGCAGAAAATAAACTCTAAGTAGGGATAATTTTATTCAATTCTCTCAGATGCTGACGATCTTGGAAGAAGGCACGGTGGGCAGAGGATTCTGGAAGGCACAGCACACAAGTTTAGAGTATTGTTTTACTACCTTCAGAAATGGTAAAACACAATGTATTTGTCTTTGTTCTTATCACTATTGATTGTTTAGAATTTATAGAGAATAATATTTGCCTTTGGTCAACTTTATGCAGTGGCTTGTTGGCATGAACATGATTGAATACATGAAAAAAAATAGATGACTGATTTCATTATGGAAATCTACACAAAAAAAATCAAATTATTTTTGTGAGAAAAACTACTTCATATTTTCAGACGTTTTAAAGATAAAAAATATCAAAATATGTTCAAACCATAAAATAAGATCTTAGCACAAACTTGTAACAGCACTAGAAAGAGAAAACATGCCCAGAATGCTGAGTGACATCTGAGGACATGAAACCTTAGGGTAAGATGTGCAGTAAGACCTGCACCAACACTTAGGTTCCTTTTATACAGGGTTGTCAATGTTAAAATGACTTTTCATCTGTGAGTAAATTATGTATCTTGAAATAGAAAATTTTCTGTCATTGTTTCTAGGAGACTCAAAGATCATCATGTACACCCTCATCAGGCAGGAGGAAGGGTCTACAAGAAGGTAAAGATCCTGGAATGGATGACACAGAGGCTAAGTTGCCAGGTTTGGGTGAAAGGGCCGAGAGCTAGAAAACAAGTATTTCTGGTTCCTGAATATTGGAAAGTCAGACAACAGACTCTTGAGAAGGGAGAATATCATATCTAACCAGAAACACAGATGTTGTATTTCAGATGCTTTGTCCATGGAGGGCATAAAAGTGTGATGTTGTCTTAAGTCTGTCTTATGAGCTGCAATGGATGAAGATGTTTTTCCTGAGTTTTTCAAATGTCCTTGAAGTAATTATGGGTCTAAGTTCATAAAAAATACAGACAGAGATGTAGAAAAAAGGTACAAAAATTAAAATACAGAAATATAATCCAGCAAGACTTTGTACAAATTTATATATAAACCACACTGCCACTTAGGACTCAAAAATTAGAACATATTTCTCTAAATTTGGGTCACATTAACTCACTCACTTAGACTTTTTCACTGATATACTTTACAGCTTTCAAGATTCCTGTACTCAGGTATACTCAGCTAGAGGGCCTATTCCCAACTAACCTAGAGTGTTTATGTATTTCTAATCAGTGCCATGAGCATTGTTGAGTCTCCATGTTCTTCACAAGGACATGTGAGGAAAAAGCACTGAGACTGAACATGTATTACCTAAGGTAGAACTACGAATCCATCCTTCAGAAACTCTCAAGAACTTGGATTGAAAATGACTGTACTATCATGGGAATCATTTGAAGAGAGCATGTTTTATGCTGCTGTTGTGAATAATAGGATTCCAATATGTACAGAGTAGAGCAGCAACCAGACATTCCTTTAGATGCGTGTAAAGTCTGCTACCAGAGGCAGAATCTAATTCCATGAGGTGCAAACAGTAGCAGAAAGAAAGTGAATCTCTTATCAGAAATTATTAGGAATCTTAGGTATATCCCCAATAGACTGGAATTCTAAAATTCTAACACTGGACAACTGGCTCTTGACAAAGTAATAAAATGTTCTATGAATAATTCTGAAAAGTAGGATGGATATCAGTACACACCTGGGACATCACATCCAATTGAAAGACTCTCATCTGAAAACACAAGACAGGAGAGTGAAGAAGCTAGTGCCAGGAGCACTGTGAACAGCTAAAGGAGGCCTCAGCACTCAAATGTTGTAAGGAACATTGCCTATATTTATATGTAGTTGGTATTAGCATGGTATAAATGTCACATCTTCAGAGTCCTTTTTCCCCAAGTCACCAAAGAAAACCCATATATTAGGGCTTAATATTACTAATTTTTTTAAAAAAACTAATTTTAGGGGAAATTATCCAGAAAAGTAAGTGATGAAAATAAAAATGTAAGGAAGGTCAGGCTGTGAAAATCAGCCCAGCTTCTGCCTCTCTCCTTCCCATGAGCTGAGGGCTTCATGTGGCAGTGAGATGAGGTCCCCTACACTTTCCCAGAAGAGCTGATTGATTCAACATTGTGGATGGAACATCAAGGATTGTGTTCCCAAGTCACAACCACTCATAGTTCCCAACTGAGAAAATCCACCCTGCCAGTGGAAAAAAGTTACAGACAGATTTATAGATGCAGTTGACTGTGATGAGGATGATGAAACATTTGACACACCATGTTTGAAATGTTCTATAGTTCTGTCATTTATGTATGTAATTGGTTTTGTCCTTCCAATAAGGTTAATTTGTAATGAATAAAATGTATGTGCAATTACTTAACAAAGAACTTTTACTGTCCTAAATGTGTAGTCTTGTCACAGTAGCTCCATCATGCACATCGTATGGTCTCTGAAGTTGTGTGATGTTAAGAAAGGAAGCCTCAGACTCCCCTAGGACTGTCTCACTCTCCAGATGTTTCTCTGCACCTGTTACTGTTTCTCTCCTGGTGAAAGTTGGATCTACACCACCCCCTGCTGGTCCTGAGCATCCTCAAAGGGGGTTGTTTCTGAGTACACAGGGAACCTGCCCAATGAGTCTCCTACACAGTAATACAAAACTCCATCTTAGTGGTGGCAGAGCCCTGCTCCAGAATGAAGTAGTTCTGAATTTACCCATGGTATATGCTGGCATTCTTATGGATTCTTCAGTGACTGCTCCACACTGTATACATATCTTATCCTGGTTTCCTTCAGGGCACGTATGTTCTTACTGAAGGTGAACAGTCAGAACAAGGCTTTCACCTCCCAACTGTCATGAGCCATCAGTACACAGTGCCGAGGTCCAACCTCAGAATGGGGAGAGTCTTGAAGCAAGGCAGGAATGGGAGCTCTGCTAATTCGATAATGACTCTGGGTCAGTCATAGATGCAAGCTGTCAGTTCAAGTGCTCTCTCTACCCGAGGATTCCCATCACTCTTCCTTCCTCTCCTCATGCTTTTGCCCTCCTACTTTTTCACATTCTTTTTCCTTCTCTCCTTTCATTCATTCTTCCAACCAAAGAACCTGAACCCAGTCTTTTATCTACTAAGGTTACATTATCAAAGCTTTGATCATTATTAATAATTATTTTAAAAATCCTTAAATTTACATAAATTCTATGAATCCCAGATCATTAGCTCCAACCCCTGCTTCCTTAAAACAGAAACTAAACACAAAGCAAAAGCTCATTTCCTTATAGGTTTTACACGGCCTATACTTCACTGATAGCTGGGAACAGCTCTTGTGATTTCTTGGTACAGCAGATGGCAGTCCTTACTAACTGCTTTCATGTAAGAACAGAAATGAAGGGGCTGGAGAGATGGCTCAGCAGGTAAGAGCACTGACTGCTCTTCCAAAGGTCCTGAGTTCAAATCTAAGCAACCGCATGGTGGTTCACAACCATCCATAATGAGATCTGATGCCCTGTCCTGGTGTTAAGAACAGAAATGAATTTTTACAAAGTTTTTAATTTTTATGCATGTAAAACAGCCAGCTCTTTCTAATATCTTTCTAGGCATTGTCATCCTGAATCCTACAAGCAACTAGGAGAACAAGCTACAAATTTTTGTATGCTTGTACATCATCTTTTGATTCTCTAATCTTTATTTCCTCATCCTAAAGATTCTATAGCCTAATCTACACTTCTTTACATATTATTTGTTTCTAGACATATACAAGTCTTTCTCCTATGAAGTAAATCTATAATTTGCTTATATTTTACAGATTCCTTTTTTTCTTTCCATGCCTTTTCACCTTGAGACCACTTTTACTCTCTATCTTTGATATTCACAAGTTCATCCTGGCTAATTAATACAGCACCCATTGGACCAGAGAGTGCATATATTTCCCCTTGTTTCCAAATTTAAGGCTAAGTCTAGCAATGAACTATTTCTACAAAGGACTATGTAGGCTTTTATAGCCTTTGTGGTTATGCTGTTTCAAATGGCCCTAAAGGGCAAGCAGAACTCCATTTCCTTGTCCACCACAGCTCATGACCAACTCCATTCCTCATTCTTGAGAAGCACATCTGTTTCACTTACTATGGGGTGATTTGCTCGGAGTAATGAGGGGAAATATATTTCTCAGAAAGAGATAATGAAAATAAAGTAGTCTCTGTGTGGCCTTTCCTTTAGCCTCTGCTTTACACTTTATCTCCATATCTGCTCCTGTGAGTATTCTGTTCTAATAAGGACTGAAGCACCACATTCAAGAAAGAGACTGTCCCACATGGGAATTCATCCCATATATAGTTACCAAACCCAGATACTATTGTGGATGCCAAGAAGTGCATGCTGAAAGGAGCCTGATATGGCTGCCTCCTGAGAGATCCTGCCAGAGCCTTACAAATACAGAGGCAGATATTTGCAGCCAACCATTGGACTGAGCGCAGGGTCCCTAATATAGTAGTTAGAGAAGGGACTAAAGGAGTTGAAGGGGTTTGCAACCCCACAGGAAGAACAATAATATCAACCAACCAGACCCTCCAGAGCTCCCAAGGACTAACAAAAGAATACACATGGCTCCAGCTGCATATGTAGTAGAGCATGGCCTTATCCTGCACCAATGGAAGGAGAGGTCCTTGGTCCTATGAAGGCTCAATAGATGCCCCAGTGTAGGGGAATCAAAGGCAGGAAGTTGGGAGTTTTGTGTTCTTAAAGAAGAAATACATCAATGGAAGTAGTCACTGGTGACGGCATTCACAAAGTATGGGGTACTCTAGGAGCAGCCTTAGTCAACATCATGTAATTCATAGATATCCTTTTGCAAAGTTGACAAAAGCACAATAGGTCTCTAAGGAACAGACATAAAATGGACATTCTAAACAACTCCATCTGAGTAAGTTTTCAAGCTAATCTTCTCAGCATCTTCTCAGTCCCAGGGCAGCTTACTCCTCCTCCTCCAGGGTTTCTGACATGTTCAAGATGTGGGTGCAACACTGTGTCTTGCACAGTAACAGACCACAGAATCCTCAGATGTCAATTTGCTAAGCACCATATATATTGTGCTGGAGAATTTGTCTACAGTCAATGTGGCCCTGCCCTTGAACTTTTGATAAGTACCACCATTGTAAGTATTAATATTTCCAATCCATTCAAGGCTCTTTCCATGACTCTGCTTGACCTCAGTGCATGTAGTAGTCAGTAAATGTATAACCAGAAGCCTTTCACAATATCTTTATAGAGGTCCCAGGCCTCACTAGCTCAGCCCCAGACTTCTGTAGCTGGACATAGAAGTGGACACCTGTGGAGGGAAAGATAGAGTGGATGTCATTGTCACTGGAGTGCATGGCCAGACCTCAAATCAGCTACTGTGAGACCCTTACCTATAGCTGTTACCACCAGGAAGAGGATGATAGGGCTCCATCCCATGGCAATGTCCTGTGTACTCAGTGACTGTATAGAGGACAGGACAGTGATCTTATGTTTTTATATTTTGTAGACATCCCTATATTTACCACCATAGTCACACATGATTTGCATATTCATGAGCAGGGTACATATTAAATAATGACCTACTCCTCCTGGAAAAGAGGGGCACCTGAGTCAGGAAACAAGGTGCTGAGGCCCAAGTCCTATTTATGTCTGAGGAAATTCATGCCATACCCCATCCCTCATCCTTGTGCAGAGCCTGTGGATGTAACATCACAGACTATGCTCTAAAAAGATTTGCAGCCTGAGACAGTGGCCCTACTTGTGACAAAGTTAACAGATGGGTTTAAGGTGGTTACAAGAATGGCAATACTAATGGCAAATTTCAAAAATAGCTAAGTTATTAGAATTTATAGCCTCCTTTCAATACATACAATTAACATTTGCTTTTCCAAAATCTTATTTACTAAAAAAATAAAACACATAAATGATCAAAACTAAATATTCTTCAGAACCATTTTTCTGATTTTTCTGTACATGATTGATTATTCCAGTACCATTACAATAACTAAGTTATATAAATGGACTGTGTATGGGTCATCAGAAGACTGCATAGAGAAGACATGATTTTATATATACACACACATATGTATATCATGAAAATATAAAACTTTGAAATGTTTAGCAAAGAGTCATCACTGTGTTTGAGTGTGGAAACATTACATGTCAGTCACAATAGGTACAGATAAGTAAAGATAGGGAACAGAAGATACGAAGTCCCCTCCACACCCACAGCATGTCTCTGCTGAAGATTCTTGGCCCCATTGTGCCCCTTCTGGTCCTGAACTCACCTGCAAGTAGATTTCCCATCATAAAATTGCCCAGTCTGACTTAAGAAGTAAGGTATCCACGCGAAGAGTGTGCTTACAGTGTTCAGCTCAGGGAGAATTGGCTCTTGTTTATCTGGAGAAGATAATAGATGTCTCAGTATCTGAATTTAAGTTGTTTCTACATTGTCATCAATGATGCTCTCAACGTCATTCTCTTTCCTAATGTCAGTTGGATACAGATTTAGCAGTGCCCATTTGTAATAAGGTTTTAACAGGAGAGATCAGGGTCTTGGTTGCCTTGGGCCAGAGCAGCTGAGGACAGCAGGACAACGAGTCTTAAGCTGACATGCATCCCCCCATGTATTCATGGATGAATTCCTGGAATATTCACATACAACAAAAACAGGGAAAACCACTGCAGTACTCCTAGAAAAGTTAAGAGTCCAAGAGAAATTCACATTGATAAGGAAGTAGAAATCAAGCAAATGCATTCTGCAACTCAATCTGTTTCGCAACCTGCATGTGCATCCATTTAATGAGATGAGGGAAGAGAAGAAATCCCTATGACAGGGATCTAATGGGTGGACAATATGTGTACTTAAAAGCTTTGTCTCTACCTGAATAGCTTTCAAATCCAGACTCTCCTATTCCTGGGCAGGGTATTGTTAGTAAAGCATTTTTGGGATTGATGTTTCACTAATGAAGGATAGATTTGGAATGTTATCTCGAGATTCAGAGAAACCAATCACACTGTGTAGGAATATGTGTACATATGTACTTATCTATCTGAACTATATTTAAACATATTAAAAATGCATGCTATGCGAATTTAGAATATTCATATATATTGTGATTTAACTTGGATTCCATAATATTGCAAGATAGAAGAAAGACCAGTTGAATGCATGTTCTATCTTCCATACCTGGTCAGAATCCTTGTGATGTCCTATGAATTGTCATTCACATAGCAACATCCTCAAGACATCAAGGAGTTCTTCTATAGAGGAACATTTATCTCTACAGTCCAGGGTGCTAGATGTTTGTATCCTGGCATTTAGGAATGTTGCAGCATTTTCTCTGTCCAACCACATTTGGGCAGTGACAGGTCTGTGATTGGACAGGAATAGGGAGGCTGAGCTAGAAGTTAGGAGTGAGAAGGGTAGAGGTTAGAGGACAGGGGGGAAATCAACATGGAAGCAGACAAAAAGGAGGACGATCCAGACCCTTTGTGGTTTTAAACAGCCACAAACAGTTAAGGTTTTCATAAGGTTAGAATAATTGGGTTAAAACATTGTCTTTATCATTTTGGCTGTGAAACTATGTATTGACATCTTGTAAATAGTGATCTTATTGATACATAAACCTGATTGGATAATTAATCCTTAAGAGTCATGTTTCTACCAGGTAACTAGGTGCTAGATGACTGTTGGATGTGTGGGTACTACATGTAAGCGAGATGATCCTGCTAGCTGGAAGAAAATAGCAGGACCCTGCTGGGACATAGTTTTGTGGCCATCCAGTACCTGCCAGGCAAGAGAGTTTGAGGGGTGTTTTTTTCTTAATATTTCCCACAATAGATGGCACCCCACATTCTCTCCTGGCCTGCTGGTCCACGTTCCTTTCTAGTGCTGCCAGTACTGGCTGGCCACATCACTATGTCCCAGCGAGCTCCTGCTATTTTCTCCCACCTAGCAAGATCATCTCAAATAATGTGCTGAAAAATGTCTATATGCTGGATTTCATGTTCAAAATATGGGATACTAATGGCTTAAATAGGTTGCAATGCACAGGTGTGCATGCCTACTTAAGTAGTATGAGTTACATAAACATGCTCTTCTTATGATGTAATCCATTCATACATGCCCATGCTCCATAAGATTGTAAATAAATAATATGAACTTATTCTCCAAAGTTAAACTAATATGAGGATCATGATACTTGCTGATCTCTTGCAAAGTGTATGCAGGTGCTTTCCTTGAAAATATGAACATATTGATTTATAGGATTTTTTTTTATTTTTTCCTTTTCAGTGTAATGATTTTTCCCTTCTCCTCTGCCTGGGCTCTCTTTTCATTGATCACAAAGTTCTAGTAATTGCTTTTGAATCTTTCTATATTTGATGATGCTGAACATCACTTAAAGACTGGGCATCATTTGACAATTCCAGGACCCTTTCAAGGAGGATTGTTTCTGGAAACTGGCTCACATCTTCTCACTCTGATTCACTCAAGGATTGATACACCATAATGTCCTCAGTTAGCAAATATACAAAATGGAGGAATATACACTTTGGAGATGTTTTAGGGAATCAGTCTGTAACTTACCTCTGAAGACACTTACTGACAAATTCTGCAGCTCATTCTTCTGGAACAATGTCCTGAATCACCATCTGAAATTTCTAAACAGTCTACAACAAAGCAATGAGGATCACTGTCACACTCATTATACCAAGATTGTAAAAGATGGTCTAGTATCATTGTAGTTAGTATTCTGTAATAGACATGTGATTACAGGGCAGGATATTGGGAATGGAGAAGGGTATAAGTTTGGAATCACTAATCAATGCATATCGCTAGACACACACAACCCCATCTCATGAAAGGACCTGGGATGATTAAAAATATTTGTTAAGAATATTTCCAGGGACCCAGATAGTTATGGCAAATACCTTTTATCCCAGAATTCAGGAAGTAGGGAGCCATAGATCTCTGACTTTGAGGCTAATCTAGACTACAGAGAGAGTTCCACGGTATCAAGGGCTATAAAGAGAAACTCTGCCTTGAAAATCAAACCCAATGTGTGACTGATAAAGTACTTCTGCTCCAAAGTTATTGAATCCATCATAGTAGATCTATGTGTTCACATTAACAACAGTTTTACAATGCATACCCTTGCTCTGAGTGCATACAGCAAGGCTCACGTTTATTGATTATAGACATAAAACTTATCTTCCTCTTGTTCTCTACTAGATCTTATAACTTAAATTAACCCATATATATTAATCTATGTTCAGCCAAGAGGCTTTTTAGTTACCCTTCCTTCAGCCCTGGCCTGCTTCTCTCTGCATCTACCCAGCAAAATCTGCACCTAACTCTTTCCCAGAGTTCCTATCTCTCCCCAGAAGTCCTGCCTATTCTCTCCTTTAGGACAGGCCATCAGCTTTTTACTAAACCAAACAAGAGCTGAGAGTTGGAGTGTTTACAAAATATGTTTAGAGATGAGAAAAACAATTCCAAAGACTGGTATGCATTCAATTTTATGCTGCCTAGAAATCAGCATATGAATAATACAAAGATAATCTACACAGTGAACATAAAGATCACCCCAACACAGGAATACGTGGAGCAAGTCCACTAATTTATACTCCTTCTCTCTGAATCTTACATGCAAGGTCACTACAAAATTTCCTTGTGAGATGAGAAGTAATTGTCAATCCTCTTTGTTCACTGCTTCAATATTTAACCACAATTTTGAGCAAGTCTACAAGCTGCACTTCCCTGTGTTCTCAGCTCCATGACAGTTTGTTGCTCCTTCAGATTTTCTGACATACTTTAAAGTCAGGCTATGACACTGTGCCTGACGCCTTAATAGATATCAGTGTCTTCCTACATCAGGCTGCTTAGCACCATTAAGCTATGTTGAACATTGTAGCTACATCCAGTATGGTTCTGTCCTCAAACTTCTGATCTTTGTGAACACTCTCTCTCTCTCTCTCTCTCTCTCTCTCTCTCTCTCTCTCTCTCTCTCTCTCTCTCTCTCTCTCTCT